>JAVFBW010011339.1:0-19016 GCA_034783835.1 Mopalia ciliata
TGTGATGTTCTGTATTTCTGTCTGTTGTCAATCATATAAGTGACATACCCTTGAGTACGACGTAAACACCAATCAAACAAACAAACAAAATTTGATTTGTTTTATCTGTGCCAACACCATGTCCCAGGAACTGTTTGACTTCTTTCAAATCGAACTACATCAAGCCATGGCTGAACAAAAGAATCATTCCTGTATGTATCTGGGTAATTGCCCTATAAAGGAAATCGAAACTGAAAAAAAAAACGCACAAATTTTCAATTTTTTGTATTTGTTTCAGCACTGGTTTTATCAGCTTTAAAGTCTCGGGAAATTCCTTATTCTCCTTACAGTGTTAAGAGAGCTCTAGAAAATACAGCTATACAACAAGACAGTATAGAAACGTTCGCTATAGGAAAAGGTTTAGTTCAGGTAGGTCCAAAAGTTCACAAAGCACAAATAAATTCATTGGCAAATTGACAACCAACCATTTATTTCTAGTTGTTTTTCTCAAAACTAAAATCATACATACTAGGTTTTTACATACCAGGCTAGTTTAAGTCCTTCACCTTAAACATTGGTTGCTCTCTTTCATTTTGATGTGGTGTTTCTGATATGGTCCTGAGTTAATTCTATTATGACCCCTATTGTAGTTACAAAACATGAATTGCAAGGAAAATATAGTGTACATTTACATGGGAATTGTCATGTTGCAAGGAAATATTCAAAGGGCCCGTTAAGTTTTTGGTCTGTTGTGGTCATTTTTGTTTAATTATAAGAAACAATTCTAATTCAATTAATAGATAGCATGCCAATTAAGATTTTCACGCCAAGAGTTGTGACTTAGCTGTATGGGGTTTGAACAATGACATCTTCCCCATAGGCATATGTCATCAAGCTTCTGACGTTAGATTTGAAATTGATTTTTATCGCTAAATTAAATATCGAAAAACAAAAACAACATTCCTATTGATGGAAACATGTTTTTAATTATTTTTCGTATGATGAAAATAAATTTGTATTAATGCTTGTGGAGATTTAAGGCAAATTTATCAAAGGACCTCTCTATTTTAATGAATATACCCTCACAATTCAATTTCCGGCAAAAGTTTGGTTTGTGTTTTTATTGACTGTTAACTTTCAATACATTTACCCAATATTCTCCTTGTAACTATATTTGTTTTAAAGATTGTGATATGAACAGTCTGACGTGTTTACAGGTTGAGAAGACATTTGACCACTTAGTCAATTATAGTCAAGGTCAGGAGATGAATATAGATTTCACAGTGAGCTGTCAGAATGGACGAGGTATTTATCTACGGGAAGTCTCCAAACTCCTCAAACCCTCTGAAGTCCTGGTGACTGTAGAGCCCACATTTATTGATGATAAAACAGGTGAGATGACATAACACTGTAAAGACCACACAAATAAAATGATTCTGAATAGATAACCTGTAATTAGCAATTACTGAAACTAGTGTTTTGTGCATATGGACAGCGTTCATAATCCTGTTTGTTGGCCCATGGCTCAGTGGTAGCGAGTGCGCTTCCTAAACTGAAACTCCTTCGATTTACCGTCCACCGGATCAAATCCGCCTGTCGACCATCAAGTATATCAGGGAGTCACATGTTGTGCGTCCGGCAATGGAGGGGGTTGTTTTTACGAGGTTTCCTCCCTGTTTTCCACTGTAATAAGGCTGTGTACATCATGAAGTGGACAATCCGTCCTTATATAAGTGAAATACACTTGAGTATGACATTAAACCCCAATCAATCAATCAAACTAACAAACATAATCGTGTTGAAGCTGATTAAGTAAATAAGTCTACACGAGTTTGACTTGAAAGTTTAAGCATTATTGGAAACCTTCAAATTTGTTTGAATGCATAACAATTCAGAATATTCAACTTTATAATATATGACAATATCATACTTCTGGGGCCGGTTGCTCAAAGCACTATTAAATTTAACCCAGTATTAGATGACGTCACATCATGTTGTAGGTCTATCACTTACCCAGTATTAGCGATTTAATCTGATGTTAGTGACTAATACTCTTTCAAGCAATTGGCTCCGGGTGTTCTTCCCCAGATTTGATTTATTATAAATACTCATCCATGGTATTTGTCTATGTTTCAGTCCCCTCGGATAAAATTGACTTTACAGTACAGTTCAGTTTAGTCTGTGAGGCCACTTGGGTCCAGGTTCCTGGTCATTTGGAACTCTGGAGCACATCACGCTCCTTTTCTGTAAAAGTGGACCCTCGGGGCCTGCCTGAAGGGGCCCACTATACAGAGGTAGGTACAATTGTTAACATCAATTTTTTTACTAAATGCGTATTTATATGCACGTTTTTTCAATGATTATGACATTTACATGCTCATCCCTTGTTCATTGCATAAATAACAATATTAAATTTAAAATCTGATATTCCCTGTTATTAAATAAACTATAAATAAATTATAAATTAGATAAAAGATAAAACATATTAAATAATGGTTACTTAAATTTTGCCAATAAACAGAGTATCACCAGGGTTAAAATAGATAAATAAAAAAAGGAAAAAAAAAAACCTTTTCAGTCTCGTAAACAGGGCTGGTACAATCCTTGAAAACACCCGGAAAACCATTTTATCAATGTCCAAGGCCCCTTGAAATTCAGTATTTTTTCACATATAAAGAGATAAATTTTAGTCAACAATGATTACTACAACTGATGTTAACAAGAAAACATTGTGCTTATTTTGCGTTTCTTTAAAATGTGACAAATGTGGTTGATTTTTTATTTTTTATTTGTCTCCCACTCAGTTTAATAATTTTTCAAGGCGATATTTTTATGTCGGAAATTTTATTTGATTTAGGGAATTTGTAATACTGGTTGCTATTGTTTGTGATGTTATAGGTGTGTGGCTATGACATCAAGTGTCCAGAGAAAGGTCCTCTATTCAGAGTACCAATAACTGTGATAGTACCTGTCAGGTAAGCTTTTCTATACTTTAATGACCACACTCTCTCAGTATGTTTCCAGCTTATCTCTCGGTTTTCCACTGTGATTAGGCATTGAGCAGAGAGAAGTGGACAATCCCTCCTCATATAAGTGAAATATCCTCGAGTATGATGTTAAACCCCAATCAAACAAAAAATTAAAAAATTCTTTAATTTATACCAACTACTGGTCAGTATGGAGTTATCATGCTGTGTCTACTCCAAAGTGCTCAGTGGGCCCATGGCCGGGGCTAGTGGTAGCGAGTGCGTTTTCTAAACTGAATCTGCTGCGATTTACTGTTCACCAGATCAAGTCCGCCTGTCAACCATCAGGTATATGAGCTAGTCACATGTTGTGGCTCCGGCAATCGTGGATGTGGTTTTTACGAGGTTTACTCTCGGTTTTCCACCGTTATAAGGCTGTGTACAGTGTGGAGTGGACAATTCATTGTCATATAAGAAAAATACACTCGAGTACAATGATCAACCCCAATCAAACAAACCAAAGTGCCCAGTAACCCAAATTAGAGGAACTTTTGACTTGATGCTTAAATGCTTTATTTTTTCAAAATGAAATGATCAAGTGATTTAATAAATTTTCTTTTGTTTACAATGCAGTGTAACTGACAAGGTGACTCAGAGGTTAGAATATAAAGACATGAGATTCAAACCAGGTCAGATACGTCGCCATTTCATCACAGTCCCAGAGGGATCCAATGTGGCAGGTAAGATCTTCATAATTATTATTTGTGCCAAATCCAAAGTTTGTACATTCCTGGAATCACCTATTTTGTTAACATTTATACAGACTTAGCATTATAAATGAAAAAAGAAAAAAAAAAGTACAAGACTGGACAAACTGGTTCCCCACAAAACCCATTAAGATACAATCACATTTTCTTACTTTCCTTTGTTAAAATTTTGAGATAAAAAAATTATATACTCCAAGAAAATAAATAAAAAATATTCTAAATTCTCAATTCTTAATTTTTTTAACAATTAATGTTTCAAGATTTTGTAATAACTGTGGTCAGAGAATAAGTCTATATATTGGTCCATAGTGGTAAGCAATCTGTGATATTTTTATCTTCTTTTAGTCTAAAAATATATATATTATTGTTTAATTCTTTGGTGTTTTTCTTGGAATCCTATAAATGAGATACCCTTGAACATGGTGTTACACAATTAGCAATCACTCCTGCTAGGTGTTTAATTTTTAGTTCAAAAGCAATTCTTCTGAATGTTTTTATTTCTCCACAGTTGTCAGATTAGAATCGACTGATGAAGAAAAGAACTGTCGTTTTCTGATCCACGCACTGCAGGTCTCCCCACAATACCAGTATAAGAAGTATGAGTTTGAAAAGTTTGTTTCTCTGTCAGACCTCGGCGACACAATACAGGCCTTCCCTGTTGTAGTAAGTTCATGGTCTTCTTTCAGCATATGGGGCCCGAGTCTGTAGCTTAGTGGTAGTGAGTGCGCTTCCTAAACTGAACCTCCTTCGATTTACCGTTCACCGAATCGAGTCAACTTGTCGACCATCAGATATATAAGCAAGTCACATGTTGTGGCTTCGGCAATCGCAGGGGTGGTTTTTACAAGGTTTCCTCCTGGTTTTCCAGTGTACATATGCAAGGAACAGTGTGAAGTGGACAATCCGTCATCATAAAAGTGAAATACCCTTGAGTACGATGTAAAACTCCAATCAAATGAGCAACAAAAAACTGTTTCAATGGCAGTCTCAAAATGCTGGTCTTTAACCTCACTCAAACAAATAATCAAAGAAGAATTAAAGAAGTCTTTCACATCATTTAACGCACATTATGAAATGATTCAAACTAGCACAGTAATGTAGAGCAATTAAAACCATATAATTGTCACATGTTTTAGGCTGAAGCTACTGAATGAGTCTTTATCTTAAGTATGACTTTTCTAATGTAGTCAACTATCCATCTCCATATAAATAAAGTTTGAGTTCGCCTTTCGACCATCAGGTATATAAGCGAATCACATGTGGCTCTGGCAATCACGGGGGTGGTTTTTGTGAGGTTTCCTCACAGTGTTCCACCGTAATAAGGCAGTGTACAATGTGAAGTGGACAATCCATCATCATATAAGTGAAATACCCTTGAGTACAATGTTAAACCCCAATCAAACAAACACACCCAAATAAAACAAAACTTTTACACTGACTTTCTATATTACAGGACAGTATGACCCTGGAGTTATGTATGGCTAAATGGTGGGCTAATCTAGGAGATGTGTCCGTTAACTACAGTATTACCTTCCATGGTACACAGGTCGACTCTAAACAACTCAATGTGGTCAGTATTTTAACACTAGATATGTCTCTATGCTGTGAAGGAACAGTCATTTTCCAACAGAGCATTTGTGTACAAGTTTAACAATTCACATTATGGTTGCATTGCTGTTTTCTCTTTGTAAGTACACTGTCGTCATAATCTTAGCACAGAGTAAAACACCAATTAACCATTCAATCAATCAATCTAAATATGTCTGGGTTGTGGAAATTAGGAGAGATGAGATCGATTTAAACACATATTTTAATACATATCCTGATATACATTTTCCAAGTATCCTTTGGCAGGTGCTTGGATGCGAATTTCCAGTTGCACTGGGGCTGTGAGCCAAACCCCAGCAGTAAGCTGATCTGTTTGAGATTGTCTTTTCCTTGTTTGTTGCCAGAGGTTTCTAGGTATGTTTGATAGAATCATCGTAACTCTGATTAACATATATTTCCTCACAGGTAGCAGCTGACGGTGTGACACGGTTTAACATTCGAGCTGGTTTGAAAAATGAAGAGGCCGCTCCTGCTGTAACACTGAAATCATTAGTTCAACCAATCAGGTAGGCTGAAAATACATGTAAAAATAGTTTTCTGTCTTTCTTTTATATATAACCTTGGCTTTTTCGGACTAGGGATAAGTTCTGAGTGACGAGATGGGAAGTAGCTTTCTGTTGCCCTGGGCCAAGTAACTAAAAAGTGAATAAATTGCTAACACCAGATTAAATCACTAATAGCAGATTGTTGATAGACCTTCAACGTGGTGTACTGTGATCTTATTGAAGGCCTTCTGGTTTGAAGGTGTGCTGTCCTTTGCTTTTACACAGATCATTCCACTCAAATCTGAAGGCCTGTAATAGTGAATAAAATTTAATAGCCCTTTTTTAAAACAAGGAAAAATTGATGTGTGATGTTTTGTGATTGAGGCATCCTGTCCTTGCTTGTTGTCAGTGGCATTGAGAGTTGGAACCCTCAACCCCGTCATTACTTTACACATAGGCACAGTGTTGAATCCTTAAACCAAATCCAATTTCTGAGACTTAACACAAAGCCAATCTGTTTTTATTGTAAATTTATCAACTTTGTCACCCTCTGTCTAAGGGCAGTTTGTTTGGAGAGTTGTAATGTTGTCTTTACTTAAAATAATAATAATAATAATAATAATAATATAATAATATACTTTATTTAATGAGGAGATTCAATAAGTACAAAAAAACGATCTTCCTTGAGCCCCTCAAAGACACACACTTTCACACATACACAAAAACAAAACGTAGTTAAAGAAGAAGAAAAAAAAAAAAATTAATAAAAAATAAAATAAAAAAAAATATGAAAAAATATAAAAAAAAGTAATAATAAAAAACTATAATCATTATATCAATCAAATAAAAGTATGGAGATTGTTAACAATCCAGTACTAGAGGAAGATAAACTTTCCAATACAACAAAATAATTCATATTTTATGGTTGTGCCATCATCAATAACTGTTGGAATACACTTCAATCATATCATTATGCACGCCGTAAAACACCAATCAATCGAACAATCAATCAGACAGTGTGCTATTCATCAATATTTTGTGTCCTTTTCTTGCCTTATATCTGGTCTGTGTGTTTTTTTTTTTACCACTGATGTCTGTTCACCCAATGAGTTAGCTAACTGTCTTATACAGGAAATAACATTTAAACAAAAAAGCTTAATTATTTCAGTCAAAATACTAAAGATTTTCATTTCAATGTTTAACTTTGACTCACTCCACCCAGTGCTCATAAGATTAAAGTAGCGAGAAACATTTGACCTGAGATTTAGCTAATTATAAATAATGATGAATTATCGTGGGTCAAACTGATAAGCCTTATGACAAAATAACAAGTTAAAAACTTCAGATTTACTCCAGCGACAGTTAAGTGAAATACCCTTTGGGTATCAAATCTATATCAGCAATCACTGGGTCATTCCCATGATCAATTTTCTCATTGATAGATCAATCATTGTGTATCAAGCCAATGAATAGATACCATCAATAGTTGATCCTTAACATGATAAATCAATAAATAAATAAATAAGAAAACTTTGCTTTCTTTCAGACCTGTAGAGAACAAAGTACGATGTTTGAACGGGTCTCGGGATTTGTTACCTGATGGAAGACAGATCTACTCTATAGAACTTACCTATAAATTCACACAGGTAGGTCATTTGGGGAATCCCTAACAGTTATCGGTGTGATGTTGTGAGTCTTAACAAATTGCCTTCTTGCTAGCAATTCTGTGTTTGCTCAGCATTGAAGGAAGATACTTTATGCACATTTTACAAACACTTCATATCTTATGGACCGTGGCTAAGAGGTAGCGTGTTTGCTTACTTAACTAAACATGCTTGGATATACCTTTCATGGGGGCGAGTCTGCCTGTCAACCAAGGTTTCCTCAATCATAGGGTTGGTTTGTACGAGGTTTCCTCTCAGTTTTCCACCGTAATAAGGCTGTGTACAATCAAACAAACGAACAAACAAACTGATGGAAGTATGTTACAAGGATAAACATACGGCTTATTTGAGCATTGGAGGAATATTAATCTTCTAACACAGGCAAAAACATCACAGTTTACCGTTAATTGAACTAACTGTTGGATAGCATGCCATCATGTAAGTAGAATACCAAAGAGCAGAGCAATTTAAAAACCAATTCAATAAATTTTCATTAACATTATTATATGAAATTAGTTATAATTCTGCCATCATATAAGTGAAATACCCATGAGTACAGCAATTGAAAACCAATTAAAAAAAAATTTCCACAAATTATTTTATATGAAATTAGTTACCTGGGGTTTCAAAATGAAAGTTTACACCTTATGTTTGTAGGCAAAAGCAGGGGAGATAACTCCAGACGTGTCTCTGCTCAGTGACTTGTTATATGAATCAGAATATGAGAGTCAGCTGTGGATGATGTATGACTCTAACAAACAATTGGTGCTATCAGGCGATGCCTACCCACATCAGGTAAGGGCCAAGAAATTAAAGACTTGTTTAACATGGGATGACAGTGTATTATAGGCTGAAAGCTTCTTCCATTTCTCCGCCCATTTCATCCCATTGTAGCCACTATGCTTTTCGACCCAGTGCAAGAGGAAATATTCATACAATGCAACTGAGTGACAAATATTAAAAACACACCTTACTCTTATCACATTTGGAATAGTTTCAAAGTGTGAAAACAGTTTACAAATCTCCCCGAATAATTCATGCGGTATCGCTAAATACACCGGCAACTGATGGCAACGGTATTAACAAGGTTTCTTCTCGGTTTTCCACCATAATCAGACAAGAAGCAATGTAAAGTGGACATTTCGTCGTCATATAAGTGAAATACCCTTGAGTATCCCAATCAGACAAACAAACAAATCAAAAGCATCATCAATAAAGTCCTTAGCCGGAGCTGTTTTATTAAATCTCTATCACAATTTCAAGCCCAGCAAGGTCTTAACAGAATGTTGGTATTCTAAGGGTGACGTGGAATAGAAGGACGTTATTCGAATCATCACGACAAATGACATAGTCTCTGTGTTGCACGGTGAATTAATGCGCTTTCATATGTAACACAGAACAATTGGAAATGAATTACAAAAAGAGTTATTTAACAGCAGTGAAACTTCACTTTTATGCGTGAAAAGCTAGAATCCATATTTCTAGCTAACAAAGTTTTAACATTGGCAAGACAAGCAGGATTGGGTATCCCCTCTTTTAACTTTTTTACCTTGAATAATGTTTAGCTTGTGTCACAAAGGCACACAGACGGCATTCTCTTTCCACCATGGAAACATGATTCTCCGTTTGTCTGATTTCACCTAGAAAACAGACATGTCATCTGATAGAAAATTGAGCTGACTGGCCTGACTGTTTATACCATGACAATTATTAAAGTTTTTGTTTTAAGTTTTACAATGAAAAATAACTTTCTTTGAGTTTCTGAAAGAAAAGTTGCATAAATATATTTTTAAAAAAGGGTAAATTCAACATTTGCTAATTTTCAGAAACGTAGTTCTAAAGCGGTAAGTTTTTTTTTTCTTAAAGCTTATTTTGGCTGGCCTAATCTTCATTACTATTTTGTAATATGTGGTTGCCATGGCAACATAGGCAACCACAGAGCATTTTAGGCTAACATTATTTTGTATAACAGAACCCCAGAAAAAATGCAGTTTTCTGCACATTTTGTTTCTGTTTACCCCTTTTATAATGCTTTCAGATGTCTTTTAAAGTATCCATCAAATATGTAACAACATGACAATCACCTTTGTCTGTCATATTCTCTGCCCATTCTACCAAATTCAGTATCTTGTCAATACTTTGTTTGTTTGATTGGGGTTTAATGTCGTACCTTAGGTTATTTCACTCATATGATGACGTGCCAGTCCAAGTGCTGATGAAAACCGTCCTGGCATCTGACATCAAAGAAAGACGGAATGAATACAGGATAATACAGTTTCACAGGGTACAATACCAGGCCTTTGCTGTTATCTTTTCCGGCATAACCTCAAATCGGTCTGTTTATAAGATAACCTGAAAATTTGCATTTTCCTCTGGTTTGCTGATTTTTTAAATACATAAATGTGCAAAATATGTCAAAATCAGTATCAAAATGCAAATTTAGATGTAGACTGCATTCAGCTTCTTGTTGGGCTTAAGCTTGTAGAGCACCAGAGCAACTGGAAGCTTCCTCCAATCACCAAACACATGAGTTTATTAACACCGGAAAACACTTCAGATTGATTTGTAACTTTGGCTTTGTATCGCTTATATACAGCACAGTCCTGTCAGGAACCCGAATTATAGAAAAAAATTAATGAAAGTAATTTTTGTGCTGGTTATAAATTATTATTGAAAGGGCTCTTTATGTCTAGATGTGGAATAAATACCCCGTCTCAAAACAATGTTAGGTGTGCAAGAGTGATTGCATGTCTTAAAATGATTGGCTGTATTAAAAATAGTTTTTGTCATAATTAATCCTGGCGAATGGCAAATATTAATAGTGTTATATTCGTTATTACATTTAGTATGTTAAACATGAATCAACGGGACATTATATGTGGTCATTGCATAGAATGAGCTCCTGCTGTGGTTTACTTTGTATCTACCTTTTTTTCAATCCCGATCCTTACTATATTATAATAACTCTCGTCAAAATCCACAAGTTTCTACTAATTGAGTTTGTTATTTTTTATTACTCACTGCTCCGTTTTATCTCATCGGTGTTGATGCTTTCTTGTGCATAGTTTTCCAGAAAAATGTTGCGAAATAATAAGTGAGGATAAATAGTTCTATCACTTAAGCAGTTGTTTTGAATTGTCGGCCATTTTGCTAATTATCTTTTTTATTTTTACAAGTCTGCAGTCTTTGCTTTACAGAAACTCAAACTCATTGAAATAGTCCTCTCAGTTATCAAGGCTACCTTTTACAAGATTGGTAGCTTGGTTAATCAGGATATCAGGAAGATGTGGAGAGGCCACTTTCCAAACTCGTGTACAAACGAGTCAGTTTATTGACAAATTGATTTGCTCAGTCACAGCTAGACATTCTTAAACCTTAAAACGGTAAAAAGTCCTCTCAGTCATCAAAGCTATAGGATGTGAAGCTACGTTTTACAAGATTGGTAGCTTACTTAGTGAAGATATGGGAACATTTGGAGAGGCCACAGTGGCACTTTCCAGACTCTTGATGTAAAATTTAACGAGGCAGCTGTTTGACAAATCGATGTGCTCAGTCACAGCTAGACAAAAGTTAACCATAAAAATGTTTGATGGTTAGATGGGGCTTCCTGTTGCTCTAGTAACAACTTTGTGGCAACAAACTATTTTGTTGCATGCTTAGGTATTATTCTTCCATTTTTTTTTTTTGTCAAGCGCAAAAAAACACCCCATAAAAACAAACACCCCATAAAAACAAACATCTCCAATTTAGAATAGATGCCTTTATAGTGTGGTTGGTGGTGTAGTGTTATAATGTACAGACCATTTTACAGTGGTAAGAGAGAATTAAGAATGCTTTTTTAATGTCTTGAAAATGCCAAAATTTCAGGGTCATGAAATACCTGGCCTTCAAATAAGTGAAGAAACCTTAAACACAAATCAATCAATTAATAAATTAATCCTGAAAAATACTGAAAATACTTAAAAATAATTTTGTCAATAGCTGGGTTTTAATATTATTTATACAAATTTAATTTGTTTATTTCAGTATTCTGGCAAAATTGAAAAGGGTGATTACACGATTGTGCTACAAGTCCGGCATGAAAAGAGAGAACTGTTAGAAAAACTCAAGGATATGGTCCTTCTGCTCCACCATAAGTTACCCAGTACGATTAACCTGGACGTTTATGCCTCTTGGTCTAACGCTCTGAGTGGAGGCAAGAAACTGTCCGCTCTCAATATGCACAAAGGAACCACTTACCCTATGTTTATTGCGCCACTACCAGAAGATAAGTAAGTACAATTTTTTTGTTATATTTTGAAAGTCTAAGAAAATTAATCATTAATTTTTTTTGTTGAAAATCATACAAGAGAATTTTAAAAGTATCTCAATAGTCTTTTTAAGAAAATTAAAACATTAATTTTTTAAAATATGCCAACACTTTGTGTAAGTCTCCGAACCCAAAACATAAAATGTTGTCAATGTGACAGTTATGTTAATATACCCATTTAAAATCCTCAGTGGAGTGTTTTGACTAGAGACAGAAATGGCAATATCAAAATTTTAGCTAGGGAGATAATTTGATCTTTGAAAGGAGGACTTCTGTCATCACAGTATTTGTGTTACTAGCCCTTTGTGATGATGCCATATGTTTATTCTTTGTGATGATCTCCCTTTGGCGATTTGTTTAGAGTTGCTATTGTGCTCTCGGGCCCATGGATGAGGCTTTTTTTTTATGAGGTTTCCTTTCAGTTTTCAACTGTATTAAGGCAAGGTGAAATGTCTAGTGGACCATTTGCATCATATATATGTGAAATACCCTTGAGTACAATGTTAAAACCCATTCAAAGCTATTGTGCTCTCTAAAATAAGGTGGATTTATTAAGGTCTCGTGATTGTCCCTTTTGGGCCTTGATTTTAGCCAGTGATGCCTATGGTGATTTCTTTCACACAATAATCTGACATACTGTAATAATAGTCTTAAAAAACCGTTAAAGCGGAGGTAAACCCCTTATCAACGAAAAAAAATTCAGGAGTGTGTGGGAATCAACCAACGAGAGAAATTTGATGGTATATTATGTGTTTTTTTCTTCTTCAGATTACCCAAAGCCTCCTCGGCAGGATATTATCTCTCAGGCTCTATGACGTTATTAAAGGAAGACCCTGCTAAAAAAGCTGTAAGTTTGAATTTCTTGTTGTACATTTGTTGGATCATTATCCCTTTTGATCTAAATTCTAACTTTTGTGAGAAAGATACCCCAAGACATTA
Source organism: Mopalia ciliata (assembly GCA_034783835.1). Lineage (NCBI taxonomy): Eukaryota > Metazoa > Mollusca > Polyplacophora > Chitonida > Mopaliidae > Mopalia > Mopalia ciliata. The sequence goes on from JAVFBW010011339.1 coordinate 12,718, forward strand.
AACACCAAGCCTGCTATAAAGGCCAGTTGTGTTGTAATATATTTGTGCTTCCCAGTCTAGTGGGAGGTAGCACAATGTATAGGTCTAATTCCTCCATCTTAGCCCTACGTCCCGCCTATCTAAACCCATGGTGAAAGTTGAAAATCGATAGGCCTCTATGGCCGGCCTCAAAAAAACTGTTTCTGTTTTTTTTCTGATTTTTTCTAGATACACTGAAACCATTGAGTAGTATTTTACCTACTTGCAATATTTCTTTTTTGACGGTTTTCAATGTTATTATTGCAAAGGGAGATAACTTAGACGTGTCAACTCGGGCGAGAAACTCAAGTAAAACTTCATTTAATCGTCAGAAAAGAAAGGAGGAGTATGATTACTGTGATTTTTCTATCCAAAAAAATCAGAGAAAAATCAAACATTGAGGGTGGTTTCTTTAGCCATTGGGTTTGCAGGCCGTCATGTGAGAGAAAATAACCTTAGGTATGATGTTAACAGCCAAAGAAACTTCCCCTCTGGCTAAGGACAGTTTGTTTGAAGATTGGCAATACTGCCTATACTTAGCACTGGAGGAAAATTAACTTTCCAACATTATTGATTCATTCGCATCTTGGTTATGCTTGCGGCGATTATTGTTGGCATACACCGCCATCATATCAGCAAAACACCAATTAATCAACCAAAGAAACAGTAGTGCTTTCATCTGTGGAAGAAACTATTTTATGTTATGATATGGTGCACATTGCTATGATATGCGGTCATCATAGGGCAAATTACAACTGTATAAATGCACCAGGACTACATAATGATGTCATTCAACTGTAGAACGGTGCGGTTTTTAAATTTACTAGCAAATTTAACAATATTTTTTATCTTGACACAATTGACCTATTTAAAACTTTTTTAAGTGTCTCGCGGCCGTGGGGAAGTGGTAGCATGTACTGAACTGAACCTGCCTCGATGTAGCATTTTTCAGATCGAGTCCGCCTGTCCGCCATTAGGTATATGAGCGAGTCACAAATGGTGGCTCCGGCAATCAATGGGGATGGTTTTTATGAGCTTTCATCCGGGTTTTCCACTGTAATAAGGCTGTGGACAGTGTGAAGTGGACAATCTTTTGTCATATAAGTGAAATACCCTTAAGTGCGACATTAAAAAATAATCAAACAAACAAACACGCTTGACACAATTGATCTATTGATAACTTTTTTAAGTATCTCAACTTTTGACCTGTTGTTGTCGTCCTGTATTTGTCCCGTCCTGTCTTTGTTTGCTGCCAGTGGTGTCGAAGGTGGTTTCCTTCCCCCATTGGGCTAGCACATCAGCATATAAGTGAAATACCCTTGAGAACGACGTTAAACCCCAATCAAACAAACAATATTACCTTAATATAATTCAAATTACCTGTTTTTCTTTACAGAGTTCTCTCCCCTTCAAATACATCTTAACAGAGAGTGTTAAAAAACCAAAGAATGGTAAAGACAAGGAGAAATCAGAGAAGGAGAAAGAGAAAACGAAGGAAGAGGAATATCAAGAAGCTTTGAGGGATCTGAAAATATCCTGGATCACCAAGTGAGTTCTCTTTTTACCTGGGGCAGTGGCATAGTTGTTTGCTTGTGGGCTTACTAATCCAACTCCAATTTACCATTCACCAGATCAAGTCTGTCAACAAATCGCTATACGATTGTCACACAATGTTGCTCCAGCAATCGTGGGGGTGGTTTCTCACAGTTTTCCGCCATAATTAAACAAGGTTCAGTGTGAAGTGGACAATCTGTCATATAAGTGAAATAATCTTGAGCACGATGTTTAACCTAAATCAAACAAACTCTCTTTACCTTACACTCCTCTGAGGGGGGAAACTTTAAGATACCAGCACTATCAAACTGTCAGTTGGCAAAACCAATTATTGCCAAAAGAGTATAATTTTCAAACTTTCGTTTTATGTAGTTGTGGGTTGAAAGAGAGCTTCCTTGTTTTCTTCACTGCCAAATGAGTAAAAAAAAAACTTAAGTACGGCATTGAATCCCTAATTAATCAAATACATCACTTAATCTAAACACATAAGATGGCAATTGGATTCAATTAAAAACGATGTCTTCTCCTTTTCAGGGTGGATAACTCTAGTAAGCTGTATGAGGAGTTGAAGGCTGACTATCCAGATTATCTCCCCTTGTATTTGGCACAGCTGCAAGCATTAGATGCTGACAAGGTTTGACATACTTTTACTTACATTTAGTTGGTAATTTTATTTTTAGTCTCCACAGCTCAGTAGAGTAGGGGTCTTTAGTCAGCTTAATCAGAAATAATTGGGGATTTGGACAATTTTACTTATTGTGGATTTCAAATACACTTATGTACAATGTAACACTTTTATCAGACAAATATTAAGCAATGCTATCTGTGTGACATGTTACATGTATAAATAAATCGTGACTACACAGCTCAAGTTGAGGGAGCTTCATATTGCCCTAGTGCTCACAGGGGACAACAACCCTCAACCGTTGCTGAGTGGTAGCGTGTGCAGTAACTAATCCTACTTAAAACGTAACAAACAAACAAATCCTCTTGGTTTTCCATTGTAATTGGGCAAGGAGCCGTATGAAGTGGACAAGCCGTAGTCATTATAGATACTCTTGAGGATGATGTTATACCCCAATCAAGCAAACACTAGTGACATCACAAAGCCAATCTTGTCTAGTGTCTTGTTTTGCATCTTGTGACTGTCCTGTCATTCTGTTACAGATTTCACCAGTGTGTCAGTATGTGACATCAAGCTGGGTTTACATTAGCTATTGGACTGGCATGCCATCTTCTAAGTAAGGTGGGGCCCCCAGCTGTGGCTCACTGGTAGCGAGTGCGCTTCCTGAACTGAACATGCTTCAATTTACCATTCATGGTTTCGAGCCCGCCTTTCAACCATCAGGTATATGAGTGAGTCATATGTTGTGGCTCCGGCAATCACAGGGGTGTTTTTAAGAGGTTTCCTCCTGGTCTCCCACCGTGTTAAGGCTGTGTACAGTATGAAATGGACAATCTGTCAACATATAAGTGAAATACCCTTGAGTACTACGTTAAACATCAAACAAACAAACAAACAAATCTAAGGGAGCATTTCCATGAATCGTTCGCTTAACAGTCGCCTGATTGAGTTCTTAAAAGGCGAGTCCGAGACGACGCGAATACAACCTGATTTCCAAGCGAATGCAGGCCGAGTAGTTATGTTGATTGCAGTAGGTAAACTTACAAAAGCTCACAGAAATAGTCCGGTTGAAACAATGCAGCAACGCAGCATGTAGCTACATGTGGTCTGTGCGTCACGTGATTGTTTCATGCTAAGGACTTGTCACAGCAGCCAGTCTATACTCAGCAATTCACCATGAACACGGCTCAACGTGCAGATAAACAAGACAAAACTTGACAGTACACCGCCTGTTGTCCGATGTATTAATTGTGACTTTGTATAATGTTTCATAAATAAAAAAAAATCTTATAGCTCAAAGATAGTCCGTAATTACCGTAAAAAATACAGCAACAACGTCATGCATCAGTAAAACCAACACGCATAGTTCACGGAATGGTTCTTTCTTTTCTTATCAAGAAAATAATATATTTCTACCGTAGGTCTTACTGTCACGCTAATGTTTAAATAAAATAATATCTGATATGCCTTCTGAATATCTACATTTGTCTGTTTAGTATTATATCTCAATATTACTAATATTGCTAATTAAAGAAAAAGTTGCGTGGCCTAAACCGATGTTTGCATTCTAATTTCAATTTGAGAATTTTGTTTTGTTCGTTTATTTAATCAATTCGCTCATCTCCGAGATTTTTCTTCTTTCAAGCGAACTTTAGTCAAAATATGTGTTCAGATATGGTCATCTCTGTGTGTCAAAAAATATTATACTTTTGAGTGAAAGTGATTCGTTTTCAGAATTAATACAATGTGATGTGGCAATGTGTTCTTCTTCCACAGAAATTATGTGATAACAAGAAGGATTTTTGAAAATAAATTTTATATACTGAATCCAGTCAGACGGATGGTGATGAAATGTGTTCACTTTGGGTATAATTATGTATTTTTTCAAATTGATTTGCTTACCACTACAGTGTGCGACATTATATATTGTGCGTAAAACACCAATCAATCAATCAAGCAAAAGACGATTTATCTCATTGGAAACAATCTATATTAGTTTAATATTATATAAATAGTGCATGTCCTAAAGGCCTAATGAAGTTGTTTTTATTATGTCTCGTGATTGCTGACATTGTGTTTAAAGGGCCGCTTCTCCTGATGGATTTAGAGGACCGTCAATCAATACTTTATTTAGTATTTTTCACAAAATTCTGTTCGGAATGTGAGTTTTGTTTCAGAAAGTAAATTTAGGGTAATCACAGATCACACTTTGTGATTTAGATATGTGCTAGCAGAGAAGTGACATGATAGTGAGGGGTTTCACGCAACTGGACTTTACTCACAAGAATGTCACCTTTGAATACACTCATCACTGAACTTCACTATAGGTTTGTGGCAGAGAAAGGTGTATTTGAAATGATTAACCCTTAATGCATAAAGAGAAATATTATTATCTTTTAAATATATCAGATACTGTTCATCATATATGTATTGTCAGATATTTATATATATTTATCACTCACCAACTCTGTTAAAACAACAGCCCCTGTCTGGTCCAGACAATTGCACTGATGCTGTCTGGAGAGGCGTGGGGCCACCGTTTATATCAAATAAGGCAAGATCCATCTTCGGGAATTATCTACATGCGATTTTAAGTCACTAGTAGAATCGTAGGAGATAGAAGTTGAAGGAAAGGTGTATGGAAGTAAAATTTTCTTCTTGTTAAAAATCAAGAAGTGCTATTACGTCCGAATCATTTGTTAAAATCCAAGCTCTGTTTGAACTGTTCAAATAATCCCACCGTAAGCTTAAAAATACCCTATTTATCGACGCCAATTAGATATGATTAGGGCAAATCAGGACTGTTCAAATTTCTTTGAATAAATTTAATCTTGAGATTATCTGCCGTGCAATCTCGGGGGTAAATTCTTTAGCCTGTGTAACATTTATAACAAGAGAAAAAATAATTTATAGACACACAATGTTTTTTATTTGATGTTTTTTAATTTTAAATTGTTTTCCTGCAGATTGTCATAACCACGTTGCTTCAGCTGTAGATGCTGTAGTGTTCTCAATAGCTACCTCTCACTGACTACCATGCCATGTTCAACTTGTACAATTGTAACGATATGATTTTCAGGCAGTCCACTGTCAAAATACAGATGTATCCGTTTACTGCGCTCAAGGGCCGTGACAGCAGCAAGCGTGCGCGCTTAATTATGCTACTACTATGTACCGTTCATCGGATCATCAAGTTCACGTGTCGACCATCAGGTAAATGAGTGAGTCACAGGATCTGGCTTCGGCAAACGCAGGGGTGGTTCTAACTAGGTTTCCTCTCGCTTTTCCATTAGTCAAGGAACTATGTGAAGTGGACAATCCGTCGTCATAAATTTAAAATACCCTTCAACACGACGTTAAAACTGAATAAAACAAACAAATAAACAAACAAAGTCATCGCGCTCAATGATACATGTACACGAATTAGACATAAAAATCCAGCACGCTGTTAGAAAACCGTGTTTCATTGGTTGGATTACACGAGGGAAATTAATTTTGCCTGACTAAGTTATGGGCTCTGACAGGATGTTAACGTGCAGGAAATTAATATCCTCTGACTTAGATGCAGTCTCTGATTGGTTGATTATCACAATATCAATATCAAATTAAAACTACCCTTATAACGAATAATAATCAATCAATCAGTTTTATTTCACCTCTCAGAGATAAGTCATTCCCTTTCCAGTTTGTGATAGCAAATGCAGCAGCAATTATTTAATACAGTAACTGCCCTCTGGCTAAGGCAAGTATCCTCGTAGTATGTTTATGCTGTCAGTTATGGAGGTATATTAGATACATAAACACTTCACATTATGGTTGTGCTGTTGTTAACTCTTTGGAAATATACCGGCGTCATATAATTGAAATATCCTTTAGTATGTGGATACACTTCACATTATGGTTGAGCTGTTGTTAACTCTTTGGAAATATACCGGCGTCATATAAGTGAAATATCCTTTAGTATGTCGATACACTTCACATTATGATTGTTCTGTTGTTAACTCTTTGGAAATATACCGGTCTCATATAAGTGAAATATCATTTAGTATGTCGATACACTTCACATTATGGTTGAGCTGTTGTTAACTCTTTGGAAATATAC
>JAVFBW010011450.1:5304-19012 GCA_034783835.1 Mopalia ciliata
CCCGAAATTGGTATATTTAAAACGGGCTTTGAATTATCTTTCTAATGTTATATAATATGCTATAATATCGCTAAAACTAGCCAAGATGTAGCTCTTTCAGTGCGATGAAAACGGCCCTTGTACCGGATACAAATCGTGAGAAAACCGACTTCAAAGTTTGATAATTGTTTTGGAAAGACTGACATTCAAAGACAACTACCACCTAATCTTAAATTACACCAAACTTTCCGCAGTTGCTTCTGTTTATTTTCGTTAAATTTTCAATATTGACCTGGTATGCCATTTTAATATTTAAAACAAGGACTTCCGACTTAGTCCGTATTTTGCTGAAGCTGGTCATATATATTTTATATAATACAATACACACTTCTTCAATATAACAATTGATTGAACGCCGTGGATTATAATAAAATCACACCAAACTATGTTCGGAGCGACAATAAGAATCCGGCTTTTACAAAATAATCACCTATTACTAGGAAACTATTTGAAAACATGTTTGTTTCATTGGAGGTTAACGCCGTACTCAAGGGTATTTCACTTGTATGACATCATATTGTCCAATTCACACTGTTCTTTACCAATTTACATGTGATGAAAACCGAGAGAAAACGTCCGGTGCCACATCGTGTGACTCACTCATATACCTGATGGTCGATAAGCACAAATGGGTGAACGGTACACGGAAGTAGTATCAGTAAGCGCAAACACTAACTACTAAGCTACTGTCGCAAGCCTTGAATATATGGTGATCAGATTTAACCTTTTGTACTATTAAACTTCAGACAGCTAATTGGCATTAATTATCTAGAAAAGGCAGAGATAACGAATCAAATAACAGATAAGTACATTTTTAATGGCAGTAGGAAGAAACTAAACTTTCATTGTTGGTACAGATATTATATGTGTAGGCACAAATACAACGACAATGAGCATTTACAAAAAAATATCACATGAAATATATACAACAGAATAAACTACAACAAACAAAAAAAATAACCACCGCCCGTTAAGAGAAACGTGCGGAAATAGAATACATACAATAATTTCAAAGATGTTGTGGGCGTGTAAATAACCGTGGCTTCAACAAGTCAATGCCCTCTCAATTCAACACTGTTACAATAGTTGGTTGGTTGGTTGATTGGTAATATTGGTGCATGCAATGCATCCTTATGGGTATTCGCGCCTACTGTTACAATGTAACCAGGCTTATGGGCCTATACAGTCCATATACAGATCCTCAAGTTGCACATGTTTAGCACATAGTGTGACTGACTGAACCCTATTACCTGGAGGGTGCATGTAGGAAAAAAACAAAGGCTTGTACAGTCATCCAAGCCCAGCCCAGATTCACGACATATCCTACATTCCTTACCAATATGCGGTACACCTAAGAAATTATACCGCTGCCTACTACCAAATTATATAATTTGAAATAGCTTCCATATACCCATTATGTTCTTATTTACTTTAAATGCAGCAGGGGGTCCAAGTTTTGATACGATAGCAGAGTAGAATATTAGAACACAGCGATGGATATATCGTGCATTCGTCAACTAAGACGCAATTATTATCGTGTTTTTCACATGAAACAGACCTTCAAAATTTTCAAAATTCATGTCGTCAACAGTTCGATTAAGTCGTATAATAGTGTTAAATTAAAATATGCAATTGCCTCTCGGCACTCCAATCTTAGTAAAAGAAGGAAATACACTATTGAATGGCCTCATTAGAAATTACTTCACCACAGTACAGTTCATAGTGGTTGAGAGGTTCTCGGATAATGACGTCTTTAGTCCATACTTTCATGCCACCTGTAAGTATGCGGCCAATTAGTACCGATGTAACATTTTACATTCAACATAACTTTTCCACCTAAAATATAGTAGCATAAACTATTCCACCTGGAATGGTACTAGTTACTATTCCACCTGGAATGGTACTAATGCGGACTACAGCAGTTCAAACCTTTATTTTATGACAAGGTTAGTTTCGCTTCGCACACCATTGTATTGGAAGGGGATTCGGTCCAAACATGCGTACAACCCTGTTCATGTGTACAACGAGGAGATTATCATCACCCTATCAACGCGAATTTGTCACAGGTTCACATGAGTAGAAAAAATATCGAATTGTATGAATTCGTTCCTATCTCTGGTTTTGTCATGTTATTTATCAGATAGTTCCATACGTAGGACATTTTTTGAAACACGGAGGGCTGAGTTTCATAAATGTCCTGGAATTAAGAAAAAATTAGTAGCCTATAATTATCTAGAAAACACAATTGAATATAATTGAGAGATTGATTGATTGATTGATTGATACCGATTGATTTTTATTGATTGATTGCTTGATTTGTTAAATTAAGTAATTTTGATTGCTTGATTGCTTGATTGATTGATCGATTGGAGTTTTCACTGAAATGACGGTGGTGGTTTTCTAAAAAAAAAAATGAACAGCAACTCATCAATAATGTGAAGTGGGATTTACAAATTGCCGGTTGGAAAATAACTGTTCCTTCATAGCTGCCTGCAAAACCATAGTTCAATCATAGGGCCCTTAGCTAGAGGAGTAGACAACCGAAAACATACAACCCCGGTCGTTTCTCCTGTAGGCTTTCTACATCACTTGGTACTATTTGATCTGATCAGTTCTCAGTGCTTGTAAGCAGTGGGGAGTGGAGGGGGTATTCAAACGTCACTCCAGCCGCGTCTGTCATATATGTATAAATATTATAAATAAGGAACGGAGCTGTAGGCCATATAACAGTTTAGGGAATATTGAGTGTGGTATACTTGAAGTTTAATATATCACGGACCAATATGTATATAAAGCACACTGCACACTAGGACCAATCTGTAGTATATTAAACTGGTTGTGATGGAAAGAAAATAGGCAGTAGACAGCGTGTGGCGCCATCTAACGACGGGTGGAAATTAAAAGCTCTCAGAGCAGTCCCATACAGACAGCAACAGACCTAAATACACCATAGCCTAAATAATGTCTCAGTTTCGGAGTGTTCAATACTTCTATAAACCTGGTAGTATTCGCCAACAGTGTATTCGTGAAAATGAGACACAAAGCAGCCATAGGTCAAGCGACTGATACTAGTACTGCTGTGTTAATATAATATACATTATTGATTATCTATACTTGAGTTGGTGTGCCGCAGTTAACAATTGCATCCCTCAGCCGAAACTTCGTGTAACATTCTGTAAAGGTTATATAGAAGAGAAAAAAAAGGCCAGCAGACATCATTGTTCAGGCAGGATAATTACCGGAGTGTAAAACGAAACGCAAGCAAAAAGTCTTCGTGGTTAAGTAGTTATTGTGAGGCGATAAGGAACCTCTAGAGGGAATGGAACTCTTCTGTTTTCCTAGTACAATCATTGAATTCAGGGATACGGTAGTAATGTGGAGAGGAATCATTTACAAGGCTATTCCCCAGATCATTTGCCTGGGATTGCGAGGGGTTTTCAGAAAGGAAGGACAATTTAGCTAGAACCATTATCAGCAATACCCCGGTGAAATGGAAAAGAGGTTTCCCAAATGCACAAGCCGCAGATAATGACAAAACAGTAAATTTCCCAACGTAAATGATCTCATGCTAACATTTTAAATGGGTGGCAACAATTAGGAGGAACAATGAGTAGCCGTTCACTCCCATTTTAACCATTTGTCATTGCCAAAAGCATGGATTCACACACGTCTGTCTAAAACAACGGGAAATCAATAACCCAGTCCGAGAGAGCACTATATTATTTCGGACATTATTCACGCTAAATAAACTGCAATTCCGGCATACTGGGAATTACAACTTGTTGGACAGGCTTAACTCTTGGGAAAAACGGATGGAATTTTACCGCTGCATAGATAGTTGCATCACGGGTTGAAACATTTCCGCTGATCAATGTAGAACAAAATATTTATTAGACTACTGCCTGTCGGCAAGAGTTCCGTGAGTACAATCCCGAAGGAGACAGGCGTCATTTTCTTTCTCTTTATTTAAAAAAAAAAAATACTGAACTCTCACTTAGAGGTGCACTTTAAAATCGTCAATGTAAATTGTGAATTATGTCTATACAACGTAGGAATTATTTCGTTAAATGCGCGTCTGCTGTCAAGGAATTATGTGCATTAGTACTAGTGGCAATTTAACAAGCAGCTGGTTAGCGGATACGTGTGTGACATCCAGGCCAGCTTCAGACTCTTTTATCCCGGTGGACTACCGGAGCAGACGGCAATATAGCCATGCTGATCATTAAATAGAGAGGGTTGAATCTTACCTCAGGGGGAATAGTGCTCTCCTAACGGACCCGGCTTCCTACGCCACCAATAGACAAGCTGCAGATAATGGTAATCCAGGCATGTCCAAGGAATTCCGTGGATCAGATCATCGAACAGAGGGAGTCATTTGTCGAACAGACCTGGTTGATTACGTGTATTCTCAAGCAATAACAACCGACTATTATATTATTCACCCAAGAATACCCGTAGTCAGCTGGGTCAAATAACATTTCGTTACCCCTGTATACCCTGAAATAACCAAACAATAGTCAAAAGTTGTCTCATTTCACTTTATAGGAAGAATAAAAAGAATAATTGTCATCATGTAGAGATTGCATTTAAACTTGGGGGGATAGCATAATCACAAATTCCTACTAACAAAGAGCTCTCGTCAATCAGGAATTCATTTTCTCGCCTTGTATGTCTCTTAATAGCTTTCGCTGGACAGTAAAAGGTCAATGAAAGCTGTGTAAAGGTGACAAACGACTACTTTAAAACAGACGTAATTCGGTTGAGTATTTTAGAAATGAGAACAGTGGCGTATAAAACTTGAGGACATACATGCGAGTTATTATCACTAGATAGCGTTTCAATTTTAGTGACCACAAATGAAGACGATCTGTGCAGGTTTAACTACAAGGGTAAATATCTAGGAGAGTTCACGTAATCGGACAACGAAGGGAACGAATTTACCATAGTAGACTGACAATGTGCTCAGAATAGTACCGGGAGTACAGTCTGTAGTATACAGTGACGACAGCATAAAAATAAAAAATTTCGATAAAACTATGTTTATCTTGCAATCAATATTATAAGCCGGCACGTTGTATCGCATGTGAGTTATGTATGTAATATTGTTTGGTTTAGCATGTCTATAACTAGGGCTTTAACCACATTGTCTGTTAAATTGACTTTAGTCAAGTTTGATACTTTCGACGTTTAACCAAAAGACCTGTTCCTTTAATGATTGCCTTAAAGTTCAAAGAGTTAGTTAAAATGAAAAGGTGGGCGGAAATTTTTCACAGTCTTTGAAGAATTTAATTCCTTATTGTCACCCGCTTCTAAAGCCTTTTCCTTATCACATGCCTTTTCTTTAAATATGATTAAAATTTAACAAGTTCGGAAACCTAATTAATAAATCATGTTGGCTTGATTGGTGCAGAAAAGTTTGATAGCTTTCATCACACGAAAATTTGAACATATTGTCGTCAACTCACCTATAAACCTGGGAAATCCAACATACTGTCGCCTAGAGCCTTATCAGCTGGATGTGTTTGCCTCGATTCCACTCAGACTATAGTTGACAGTGTCTATGGTACAGTACTAAGGCTCAACGAAGGAAACATCACATCTGTACTACACAAAAATATCCAGTTGTCAGATCACAATATATGGTAGTATATCCAACAATTCAAGCCACAATCCCATGTAAAACACTAAGAGAGAGAAAGCTTATTTACGCTGGGTTGACAGTTTCCATTGGTGTGTATTGAGTGCGTTTGATTGGAACTGTCGATGTGTGTGACGGTAGTGTCAGGATTAGCTCTCCAGACTCGCAGACTACGGCCTCACTGACGCTACTGAAGTGCCATCAGTCTGAGGCGGCTCCATGCAAACGCTTCCTGACAACTGTAGAAAGACAAGACTATTTCCATTTGCTATTAAGTGTGTATCACCCCACTGTGTAGATGGATATAATTCGCTGACGCGGCTTCGCCAGATTGAAGCTAAGCTCCCATCGGAGTGGTCACATGACTAATAGTGACATACGCCGCAAGTTAAGCAGACACAGTATCTGTTGGTAGACTCATCCATTCCTACTCAACGTCATTCAGTATGGTAATTCGAATACGACTACCATTGGAGCTACGGCCTGTTGGGACAGAGATCAGTGGAGGTTGAAGTTAGCAGAAAATGGTAAGGTGGCGCTCACAGAAACTCTATAGCCCTAAATGAGTACAGGGCCGACGCCGAGTACAATCTTCTGGAGACTGGACAGCACGGGGTAAATGGAAGCTTTGTCTACGTGTCAAATACACTGTTACCCGGGGAATTGAAAACGTGGCCAAGAGTGTGAAGGTTCTAAATGGCCACACTAGTAGGAATGCAAATCCGGTCTTCTTATTATTTACTCGGTAGAGACCATTACAAAACCCCTGTTTCTTCTGTAAATTCCTTACCCAATTCTTCACTGTAATAAGGCTTGGTAATGATTCCGGCGAAAGGGTTAATAAAAAGTGCAGTCGACATATGGAACTCTAACAAGCCGACTAGGAAATGGATACTCTGACTTGAATACAAATGCAATTTAGAGTCTCTGGAGTAATGGGAAAGGTGATGCAGATGGCATTTGACGAAAGCCTCGGCTCCGTCCAATGTTAGAAAATAAATACTGTCCAAGGAAGAAATAGATGTCCATTAGGCGAGGGGTTACTGTTAACATGATCTCAAGGAGGATTTTCAGTTTGCATTATTTAGAAACTGACTTTTCTCGGTTTCATTGAGCCGCGATCCATCTCTTCTCATAACCCTCAGAGGGACCGACGGCTTTTATGGCCGTGACTTGAACCGCGTCGTGTCCATTCCTGTCGTCCCAACCTAAGACTAACTTCCCCTAATGGTGAACAGTCTGATCCAACTATCCCTAGATAAACTGCCGTGTGTCACTTGTCGATATTGACTCGGCGACACAGAAAGCAATAATGCATTATTAACAAGGCTATTTTCAACGTCAATATGGTTAAGAAGCGACCCTGTTTATTCCAGCCGATGGCAGTTTTGTCGTGTAATGAGACATTTCACAATGACTTTATTTTCTCTGAGGGTTTCATTCTTTCATTCCTCACAATCCCCAATCAAGAGATTTAGATTTGAATAACTACCCATTCTTTATCAATCCACGGCATTGTCTCGGTATGGGCGTATATCCTATGGTAGAAGTGACACATCTGTATTCCTACTGAATAGCATTGTTATAAACCAATACAAATTATCCAAGCAAATCTACACACCTGAGAACTGATTTTGCGCTTTTCTATATATTCCTAACGATCTTAAACTACCCATCTAGATTGAATGCAATTTATTTCAGTACTTATTTGTTTAACACAATGGTGGCTCACGAGTTCCATAAACATTCTTGTTGAAACATGTCGAATTCAATCAACTCAAAGCTTATAAAGTTATCATGTAACGTGCATTATATAAAAATGCTAAAAATATTGAGAATAAACGCAAAAAAATACAAGATGCACTTGTTTGATAAATTATGTTATGTTAAAAATAACTACTGTTCAGTATTTGGATATAAACTTTGAGTCTATTTATTTGTTTGTGACTCACAAAATCCATAAAGTCTCACTGATTATGTTATGTATTTGTTATTGATATATGTCACATAAGCTTGTCTTTCAATTAAAATTAAGATAGAGATATATATTTCTGTGATGAAACAACGAGCAACAAGCGAACTGTTACACATATCCCATCAAACGAAAACCCAAAGATTTCTTTGTTCATATTTTTAGATCGATATCAATGCCTTAAACTATTTTTGTCTAAACATACAGTTGGGTTATTTCTTATCTTAATGTATTTTAATTTTGTGTCTTTATGTATAGATATATTTACCCAAGTTAAAAATATATATTTCCATAGCGAAACCAAATCATAAGAAAACAAACATTCAAACCCTCTTCCTACATAACTACTGCTTGATTGGTTTTTAACGTCATGATTAAGGGTATTTCACATACGGTGTTGCTCTGTTAAATAATAAAGAACAGCATATCCGTATAGATATATATTTTTTTAATATAAAGGCTTTGGTGGAAAATACATATGTTCATACACCTGTCGAAACTAATGTTCTTCGAAAGACACTGCCCGCGACCGTGGCTTAGTGGTTAGCGAATGCGCTTCTAGGCCTAGGCTACTTCCATGTACCGTTCACAGGATCGAGTCTGTCTGTAGACCCTTAGGTATATGAGTGAGTCACAAGTTGTGGGTCTGGCAATCACAGGGGTGGTTTTTACGCGGTTTCTTTCTGGCTTTCCACTATAATAAGGCAAGGAAATGAGTGAAATGGACAATCCGTCGTCATATAAGTGAAATACCCTTGAGTACCACGTAAAACCCCAGTCAAACAAACAAATCGCAAGACTCACTAAACGTTATTAGATCACAAAAATTGGTCCACTGACAAATTTCATTTGGATAGTCTTGATTTATTTTGATGCTGTCATATTTACATTTTGGAGATTGCTGTATATTTTCAATTCGTATCTTGTATCATAACAGGTTTGATTTTTGAGCAGACATGCCTTATCGATAAATCTGTAGAATCGTTCAAACCATTCAAGTTGGTATATGAAATACTGTGATTCCCACTGAATAATTTGACATAGTAGACCAAGGTCACAACTCCGAGAAATGACAACTTAACATGCGTATCTTGTCGTTTCTCAAAGTTGTGACTGGTCTACTATTGTATATGAAATGAACTCTGCGTGTTATCGTTACAATATTGTTATCCGTTGCTCTGTTGTGTTCTTGTGTTTTTCTTGTAGTTAGTAAATTTATCGATTTGTCTTGTCTCAATGGTATTAAAATTTAACCAGCCTCTACTACAATACTATAAAAAGACTGAATGCGTGTGTTTTTTTGTTATCAGCGCACAAATCTAGATTTATCTGTTCCTTACATTTCCGTGTCTAAAGCTGTTGTTTAGTTATTTTACTTCGGATAACTGTCAGTACTAATGCATTTTGTTTCTTTGTATTTCCCTTGATGCTGTGTTTATGTTTGTCTTTCAATAGGAAAACTGATCAATCTTGGTCTGAACTTTTTTTTATTTAATTGTTGGTGTTTGGAAACGTTTTTTGGGGGTTTGATTCAGTAACCAAATTGATATGTTCTGTGAACTGCGCATGCATGGTAAAGACTACAACTAGCGAATGATTACAGAGCAAAGCCGCGCTGCGTAAGAAAATATACCAGGGAAAATATACCTTGGATATTGAGAACACCTTGAGTTCCAGTGATCAGTTTTGTATAATACACAAGTAGTGTAACCCTGCAAAAAGTAAAACTCATTTTCTATCTCTTTATTTTGCTGTCCTCAGGAAATTTGTACATTATTGGTGTCAATGATTCCACGTTGTATCCCTTGGTTACACTAATTCGTAATAAAGAGTATTCTCGAAATAGTTGTAAGCAACTTGGTTAAAAAATATGTTAAATACAAATCTGGTTTCAACCTCTCTAAAGCAAGACGACAAATAAACACGTCGGCGATCATCTGAACATTAGAGCAGTCGTGGGAAATTGTCGGTTTTATATATGTAATCTGTGCAATCGACTAGCCGATGTTACATTGTACCTATGTAAGATAAACGTTCATATTAAACCTTAAAAACAATAGATGAAACTTTAATACAGCCAGAATATTCAAACAAAGCTTTAGTCTGATAGTCAGATAGTCTGCATGACGGTCAGGCAATGTGTTAATTGGTTGAATTGTTCTTCCTGCCCTGCATTTCCTTACTTTGTTAAAATTCAATGTCCTGATCTTGCATTTGCCAACAGAATATGGAATAAAGTTATTCCGAAAGCTTTATATCTACGCATGTGCAACGTTTTTTCATCGTGTTGTAATAAAGGAGATTTTTTTAATCTGTGTGAACTTTTGAAAAGAACAGAATGTAATTGACATTATGTCATGTGACTACTTGTTTTCAAAACACTGATTATTATTTGGCATGCGATGTCAATGCCAGTATTTTCCACCCTAGGTGAAGATAGTTTCGCCTGTACAGAAAATCCTAAAGCAATTTGAAGATCATATACATGTAGGGTTCTATAGAATAATTATGTTATCGTATAGAAAATCCTATAGAAATATCCTATAGGATACAATAGACAGAACCTTCAGGTTTTAGACCAAAATATATCTTTGACCAAAATAAAGTTGTGAGCAGCTTGGTTAAAACATGGGTTTAATAAATATGGTGTCAATCTGTCTAAACAAGAAGACAAATTAACACGTCGGCCATCATCTTAAACAAGACAAGTCTTTGACGGAAATTGTCAGTTTTTATAAGTTTTCTGTTCAATCTGTTCACCCTTTGTTACATGGGATTTCCCAAGTAACAAGGAATTACTCTGATACAAAATAACACAAAGAAGGGAATGCATATCAACCACTGCTACAACCCTGTTAATTGCTTGGTTGAGATGGCGCATGCCCACTCACAAGGCCATTCGTTCAAACTACAATCTTTAGAATTTACCCAGTGATTTTAACACATGAAAGACATAGGGTCTGCTTAATTTGGAAACCGGCGATATAACCAGTTCGAATTCGTCTAAAGCACATTGCGATCGTCGGCCTCTTTATTCTGCCGCTGGCTACAAATTACGATAAATTACGTTATAGGTCTTTGAAGCGACATGATGTTATAAAACAAATAGCCGGTATGTTCAAAGAACGGTCCATCCCCCAGCGTAGCCTATAGTCCAAACATTTTTTAACAAATCTATGACACTCCAATAAGTTTTTCTGTATGATTTTTTTTACATTTATAACATTTGCTTTTTTATTATTATCTACATAAAAACAAAAAAATCACGACCCTTTTTTTAACAAAGACAAACATGCAGCTCGGCGTAGAACAGAAAAAGGAAGAATGCCTACAGATGTGTATAGGTCTGTATCCCTTACTACATTGAAAATTATACAGTTAAGCTCGATTCTTTGAAATGCCCTCAAACTCCTTCGACAAATTAAAGCAGCGAATAAATTAGATAGAGAATCAACAGCACACAGTAACAAAACTACCACATGTCAGTTGGATCAAATAATGCTTATAAAATGACCGAAGTATTAATTAGTCCGGGGAGTATCAAATTCTACCATAAAATCTCAAATTCTGTATCAAATAATACATCAGTCTTGGAAGAGAGCCCCATATGGCTGGATGGGTGACAGTTAATTTTGTCCTCCTATATATTGTTACCGTGGAGATTTATCGTCACTATTAGGGTTGGGATCAATAAGACATCAAATAAGGGACTGACAAATGTCGCGGAAACAGCTGAAAGGATTTTGCAATATTTTCCATCGGAATCGTTAAACTGAGCAATGAATGCGAAGGACAGTATAATTTTACATTTTAATTTCAAGTATATATATAGCTGAGAAAATCAGCTCTGTCGACTTATTTATCATATTGCCATTACCATTGTCGACAGATCTGAGAGGCCATCCATGTCAAAAAAGTTATATGAAAATTTTGTTTCCGACAAAAATATCGGCCGGCAGGTAATATGCTGACAAAATTGAATAAACAGTTGAAAATAATTACCTACCGTTGTTGACACAAGTTTAATGCATCATTTGGCCAAAAATTATGAGTAAAAATTCCATATTTGGAGTTCAATCTACTTGAAATGAAATTAAAAAAAATCCGTTTTGTCAATTGTCACCCCTCGTGGACACAGGTTCATGACCTTTGGACTCGCATAAATTTATTTCCTGTGTGTTCCGACAAAGCGTTCGGGTTAAACCCTGCCCAAATTTTGAAATTTCCACCAAGGATATGTAAACTAAGAATGATCAGCTTAAGGTCAACCATGTATTGCACATGCGTTATCATCATACTTTTTAAAAACAATGAAACAGAAAGTTGGCGAGTTTGACAAGATTTTAAACTTCAGTAGCTCTTCATGTAGATCATTCCTGTTAAATACAGGTACTAATGAATTGGAAATGTACATTTTTCAATCTTTAGTTGATTTAATCTACTTAGATCTTCGAACTTGTGACCGTAAGTGTATTTCAGTGAGTGTAGGTGAGACGTCTGATAAAACTTTCAAGATATCAATATCGGTTTGTAATGTTCGCAAGAGGAATGTCCGAATTACTAAAAAGAGCAAACATATAAGCCCAATGTTCAGGCTAATATATATATATTGATATATATAGAGAGATTATATGTACAGTGTGTGATGCGTGTCGATGTATCAGCTCGAGTTATCTCACCTCGGACTGCAGTATCAATCGAGCTCGAAGAGCAAGATTGATACGCAGTCCGACCTGAGACAACGACGACGGATACAACGACACGTAACAAGCACTGTAAATATATAATCTGTTTATCAAATACCTTCAATGTTTCTTGAAAAATTCGATTTTTGGGACAAATTTGCCAATTTTCAGCGAGGATCGCTTGACAGGGGCAAAGTATTACTTTTATACTATTTAAAATAATCCAATGTTTTATTGTGAAATCATATAATAAAACGGGATGTTTGATTACCCTTTTTTAAAACCTATAAAACCAAACGTATGATTATATCATTTCAGTATTTAAAAAACAGTTATATTATTTGAAACTAAAATTTAAAGAAGAACGCAAGTTTGTTTACATTAGAATCATATTTCTGCGCAAAGGAAACCCCAATGACTGAGCTAGTTGAGCATGTGAATTTGCGCTATAAAATTACACACCCTAGCAAAACATTCGAGAAAACATAGTTCCATTCCAAACACCAAATAGCGACTTTATTTTGTTTAATATAATGTATATTGGTTTTAATCAAAGAAACAAAACATAAGTGGAACAAAATGTCCGGTTGCCATGTGTTGATCTCCTACACAAGGTCAAGAGAATTCCCCTGTCACATTAGGGGGCGCCGTCAGTATATAAACCATCTGAAACGGATAAATATACGATGCCTCTGTATCTGTTTGGTGAAACTCATAGGTAGGCTATATATTATTGTTATAAAACAGAGAATCGTTCGTCTCTGTCTTTAATTGAAAATCTTTATGCGTATATATATACCAACCATGGTTTATATCCACACATTGTGGGACCGGTCCAGACTATACTTTTCTACATACATACTGCAATTGTCAAAATGTTTACTTACATGGGATTGATTGGTTGATTGGTGTTTAACGCCATATTCAGCGTTATTACAGCTACGCTGTGGCCTGAACAAATATTCAAACTCATTTATTACAAAGAAATTTCATACAGAGTGCACCCATGGCAACAAACATAAAAAAAAGGTACCGAAAAGGACTTACAATAGTGTTTAAATCGTATACACACACATATTTATTTTTTTTTTTTTTCTTCAGTTTTTTGGGGTCGTTTTTTTGGGGTGTTTTTTTTTTTTTGGATAAAATATCTAAAAAAATTTATTTGTTTATAAACTGTCATAAGTAGTTATTTACAAATATTTACTATCAATGTCTAGTTTTTTCCTTTTGGTGAGCCACCGGCACTATGTGTTCTGTTGGCTTTTAACCGAGGGTGTTTGCAGTTGTACCGCTCTCAAGCAGGCGGAGGTGGGCGAGCTGTGGAGGGAGGAGGCTTGATGTCTACCTCCATTCCTTCCAAGGGATCAAAGC
>JAVFBW010011561.1:0-19008 GCA_034783835.1 Mopalia ciliata
GGTCTTGGGTTCGATTCCCGGACGGGTTTCAACATGCAAATGTTCTGAACTAGAATCTGTTCATACTAAGAAAGGGTTATCCCAAAATAACGAAAATAATGTTAATCTTCACTTTCTAAAAGACACAATAAATTATTCATTGCTTACAGCTTTGGGAGCTGTGTCACTCTCCTATCAGAAGGGGTAGTGAATGTCCGCTATCTAGACTCCAGCTGACTAACCTTCTATTTTGCAGAAGCCGGGTGGCTGAGTGGTCTAGGTAGCCGGCATTCACTGCTGGCGATTCGGTGCCTAACTATGAGGGTCTTGGGTTCGATTCCCGGACGGGTTTCAACATGCAAATGTTCTGAACTAGAATCTGTTCATACTAAGAAAGGGTATCCCAAAATAACGAAAATAATGTTAATATCATATTACTAGTAAATATACAAGGCTTCTAGCAGCCGGCCCCAGACTATAAACAGCCTAAAACCAGATTAAATTGTCAACAGCGGATCCAATTTTGGCCTTCAGCATACCCTGACGTAAATAGCGGAGGAAATTTTAATAGCGCTTCGAGCAATTGTCCCCTAGTGGGAAAATCTAAGTCTTTACGAAAACTATGGACATATAAAACAAATTTCTGAAGGCAATGTCTTGTGGCTCAAAGCCATTGTTTACTCAAACCCGGTATAAGCATTTTTATCTGGTATTAGCCCCTAATCATGTTTCGAGCAATTGGCCCTTGTAGGTTTCAGAATGTGTCAACCACCTGTATAGGGATATCACTGTTAATGTCCAGTTTTATCCGTTAATCGGTCAGTTCACTTAATGACGGCGGTCTGTTAAAGCAATTAGTACACTGATACCAATCACGTCCATGAGCCAATATATCGTCTACAGGAAAGTACATTCTTGCTGGAATCTCAGTCTTAACTCCGAAATAGGCAGAAGTGTTTTAACTGTCAGATGGTAAGGTTTAAAGATTGACAAACAACTCTTCTGAACTAGCATGTAGAAAAATACAAAGTCTACTGGAATATCCGCTCTGTATTTCAACATTTTCAAAGGAAGTCCGAGCGAATTTCAATTATATTTTCGAAAATATTCTCGATGTTTGCATTTATTTGCTCTTTATAAAATCCATCTCCGTATTTATGGTTTCAACCAAAAGTTCATTGCACAAAGGGTTGTGTGTGTAACATTCACTGAACCAAAATATTTTCGATTACGTCGAAGTCAGCGACTTTCTTTTTATGGGTTTTGAATAATCCGAATCAGACAGACCTTGTCGATGACTGGACCATTTATTTGACAGTGATGGATGTTGAACTTGTCCTGCTAGCACAGGTCTTGGAAATTCATTGTTACCAACGTTATAAACATCAAATGGTTTCTCGGGTTCTGGGAACCACGTATTGTGTAATGTCTTTCTTCTCCAACATTTCTCAGATATTTGTATTTTCTCAGCAGGTTTCGTTGGTCTTGTGTTTTGAGGATTATGCACTGAAGATGGATATGGACTAATATCATTTTTATTGGCATCTTTCCTTAAAATACACTTCCAAACGGTCAGGAAAAGGATGGCACCAAGGAAGATACATGCCAAAGATATACCCAGGATAATTCCCGTATTAGAACCCCAGTTAGTTGCTGTAAAGACAAAGAAAAATCGATATAAAATTCCAATGTTGATGTGGTGTGTGGGCTAATTCTTAAAGGTTTAGATCTACTCCTAAACAAGTTCAGGAAATGGACAAATCGGCCTACCATTTCGCTTGTAATGAAGGCGATGACGGTGGGACATTTATGATGTTTGAACATTATAAAGGCCCAGCTGAGCGATAACAATCATATTTCATAATTATATTGGCCATTGAACCGGGCTTTAGTCTACTCATTTTTTGTAGAGAGCAAAACATATTTGGAAGGATATTGGGATAAAAAATAGACAGGAGAAAGGGGAAGTTAACAGGCCATATAAACTGAATTATAAAACTCCCCGGGCTTGTGACGTAACGGTAGTCATTGGGCGTCATGGACAATTCCTTTCAATTTACAGTTATCAAAACTGCCTTTCTTAAATATGTCACACTGCCGTGGAAAGGACATAAAACCTTGACACATAACGTACCGTTATTTTCGGAAGTGAACTTGGCAGTCATCGAAATCGCTTCACTTTGTATAGTTGCTGTAAATGCCTGAAGAGTAACCATACATGTTTTCTCGCACTCTTGTCCTGGTAAATGGGAACTGGTTTCGTCTGCTGATATATTGTAAACTATCTCCTTTGAGCTGGTTTGAGGAAGAAGTGTCACAATATATCCTATGTACAGAAAGACACGGTTTATTTACTGAAAACAATGGCTTTTAGCTGTAAATGTCTAGATTGTTAGAATGCTTCGTTACAACGGTAGTTTGTCTAACAAACAGATGGTATATGGGGTTGGAAGACAAATCTGTGTTTAAAAAAAAAAACAGTATTTGAACATCTGATTTGTCCCTAACCAATTTTAAGGACGATGGATTTTTGTGTCTGTTAGATTTTGAGGACATCAAACGGGGACATCATTTTGCGAAGCACTTTTTAACATCCGAGAAAATAAACAAAAGCTTATTGTGAAAATATATGATTCCCCACAAAAATACACATTAAAAATTACTCGTCTCCTATTTACCTGTAAGGAATTGTTGTGCATAAAACGGGGCTTCCCATTTGATAACCACTGAAGTCTTGGTATAGTTTATGTAAGGTTTTATCGGTCCTGGGAGATTGAATTTTGGGACACTTCTCACTGAAATAAAAGAAAACAACAACACATATTAAGCAAATACATGTCTGATGCAACATGCAGGACTATAAACAATCTTACGGTTAATTGGGACTTCTCTGTGTGACAATAGGTTTATGATTGGCGAATGCATGAACGGTAGATGACCATTGTTTAAGCCCAGAATTAGTTATTGCACAGTAGTCATCAACACTAATTACCAATGCAATTGAAAGCAAAATCGTGACAATTGCTAGTGATAAAATATATAAACATTACATAACATATATTTAACTCACCACAATAAATAGATTCTTCCAAAATCCAACCGCCTTGACACAGCTGTTTTGCTGGACTCGTGTGGAAATAAGCTGGGTTTAGGTCGTAGGTAAACCCATATTTAACGAGCAGGTGTTCTCCGTTTTCCACAAGTTGTTCTAAGGACCCGACCACAGAATGTAGTTCCCTTAAGACCGTCTGAGAAAGGTGTGATGTATTTGTTGATAATTCCGGATTTGAAAAGTCACAAGCTAGATGCAGCCATATTGACACAAGATGACTTGTAGTATTCAGATATACTTTTTTCAGATGGATGTGTAAATCGAGTTCCCAGAATTTCCGTCGAAGTGCCGCCTTGAAATCGGATGCAGATATATCAGACCTTGTCGTGTTACTGGCCGAATCAAAGCCTTCTTCGGTTTCGGTGTGAACAACAAGGTAGGCCAAGTCTACTTGTATCAGTGGACAAATGGGCTCCCTTTGTCTAATTCTGATGATTGTCTCTCCTGACACAACAGTGCCGTAAGAATTAGACGCAGTGAAACGGCACAAAAATTGTCCTCTGTGCAAATGACTCTGTAGGTCATTAAAGGTCAAACATTTCTGATTGTCACAGCAGTCCCATCTGATGTCAGAAGCAGGTCTAGAAGTTATCGCTGGAGTAAAAGTGTCATTTTTTCCAAAAAATATATCTATCGGGTTAACTACTTCTTCCGTTAATGCAGGCGGGAAAACTACCTCAAGATTGATACTCTTTGAAGACACATTCGCTATATGATTACCCGCTTGACATGTGTAAATATCTTCATCAGACAACGATACATTTAAAAGAAGTAGAATCTGTTGATCACGGCCAGATTTAAGAAGATTGTTGCCTTTTAACCAAAAATACGTAGGGGGTGACTTACTTTGAGCCACGCAGTGTAGTTCTGTATTTGCCCCCAGCATAACAGTGGTGTTTGCTGGAGTAGTAATGAAAACTGGTGCTGTGGAGCAAAACAAGTCATCAAGTGATTCCAGTACTGTTATGTTTAGTTGAAAATTGGCTACTGTCTCAGCAGTTTCATTTTCGTTCATCAAAAGTACTTCAATTTCGTCTTTAAATTTAACAAACTCAGAGTTTAGTGGCAGCAAGAGTTCTGATTCCACAGACATCAAAAGATCGTTTAGCTCACCGAAGCTCCACATGACACAGTCTTTGAAAGAATTGCAGTCGCCTGAAAAGTCCACCGATTCCATTTCGTCTTCCCAGCTCTCCAGAATATTGCTATTCCTGATTGACGCAACAACTTCTTTGTTGTATTCTTGAGCAGCGTGTGCGAAGTCTAAGGTTGCCAGAATGTGCTCATCTGCTGAAATATTATTGCGGGAAAGAGCCATTTCTATATCATAATCCGTGAGCTGAAATTCGTTAAATGCATAATTTTCATCGATTTCCAAATTCTGCAATGACATAGAATAGTTCACACTGGCATCATATTCCAAAAGGCTTGTCTCATTTTCAATGTTTATGGCAGTCTGGGTAATTTCCCTTGATAATCGCTTGAGTACATCCACACTTTTATTAAGATAGGCGTAAATAAGGTCATATCGTTTGCACCTTGACAACCATGACTCCGTTTGTAAGTGAATAGGTTCTTTTACAAATGTGTCCCTTATGTGTGGTTTTAGAAATATATTAAATTTGGATGTATCTCTCTTTAGTCTTTGAGTCGTGTTTGTCATCGTCGATTCAGCTACGTTGACCGTTGACTTCGCCATCCCATGCATGCTTCCAAGAACATCTCTAAAGTTTAAGGAAAATGAGTACATTTTCCATCCTCTTTGTTGTATATTTATTTCACAATATACTTTTAATTCGAACCAGTCGCTCACTGACAGTTCCACTTTAAACCCACATGAGCGGATGTCAAAAATTTCCTGAAGGACATTTGCCACGAAAGCGTCAAACATCTTGAAAATGGCTGTGGAAGTTTTCTTAATATAATCAACAAGTTTAACAGAAACAGTCAATGATTGTTTGGCCACCTCCAGAGCAAATGAAGCAGCCGTGTATAGTCCTTTGGCAACTTTCAATAGAAACCGGCTTTTGTCAACGACAGTTTGAGCCACAGAAACGGCGACTTTTGCCACATCTAGAGCCATAATAGGCATATAAACGGCTCCTTTAACGGCGGCAAAACCGGCATAGGCCAAAGCACGAATTACTTTGCAGCCTGCGTTTTTAAACAAACATGTCATCTTGGCCAAAGAAAAACCGCATGACGCTACCTTGACACATACCGACTGTTTTTTCTTTGAACATGGCTGCTTTTCTGAGAAAGATCCACAAAGTGTCTCACAATCTCTTAATTTACACAGTCGATCAATTTGTTCTTGTTCTTTACTGAGATTATCGATTACTTTTTTGAACGGTTTCTTTGCCTTTTCTAAGTCGTAGTTTGCCTTTTCCAAGTTTTCAACAGCTTCATCAAATGCTAACTGCTTGGAGTCAATGTTTTTATTTGCGTCTTTTATCTTATCTTGTATGTGTGCTATTTTATTATGTGCATTATGCATATAATACTGTGCTGCATTGAGCCGTTTCATCGATGCATCTGCATAGTTATTAACAACATTCCTGAGTGCCGTCCAAAAAGTCATTTCCAATGAATTTTCTTCGCCTGGCAGGAAATCCCCCTTTACCCAAATCCTTAAATCGCTTATTTGTCTGGGAATGGCTGCACCCAGAGTGAGTCTCGCCTTAAAAATATTCCAGACATTTGTTTCAACGACCGATGCAATTTTAGTATTTGTTATAAATAGATTTGAGGACAACTTTAAACCGAAGACTGTCCAAAAGATCTCGATTCGTGCTGTGAAAATAGGAGCTTCTTTAGAGAAAACTATTTCTATTCGGAATCCTGGTATAGTTGGGAAAAACTTCCAGAGAAGTTCTTGCCACTTATTAGCAAGACTTGAATATACTGGCGAGAACCATTTCACCACACCAGATAAACGAGTTGCATTACCTCCCTTTATGTGGTCATAGTATTCATACAAGTCACTGCATGACATAAGATCCTCCGATGACAAAATTAATTCCCCTAAGACTGTAAACCTCATACCGAAAACGGTAATAGAGAGTGAAAGTTTACAACCCCATATATCGTCTTCAGGAAAATAGGCCTGCGACCCCTCAAACATCTCCCACCACACGGATTTAACACTACCCAAAACAAGCTGCATGAACTTTTTGGCCATGTCCAGTGTCCGGATTGGAATAGGGTCTAATATCAACCGGGACTTTTCACCCAGCTGAGTAACTTTGTCAACCATTTGTTCTGTGCTTTGGCCCAAGTCGTAAGTCAAATCTGCTAAACCTTTCGAGGTGATAATCGAAGTGTTAAAGTTTTGGGTATAGCGTTGTATGTTATTTAAAGTGTCGGCAATATCGTTAAACGCTAGTTTGTTCAAAATGTTACCGGTACTCCTTTTTTGGATTTCTACAAATTTTTTAAATGTCTTAGCGCGGCGTTTTATGATGCTTAGTAAATGGACTATGCTGTTTTCTGACCACCCACGCTGGGAATCTTTTTTCTCCTCAAACGTCAAGAAAAAATAAGCTTCTGATGAGAAAGACATGAAAAACTCCGAAATTAAACCAAATGTTGGAATAGCGGTGGTTGTAAGGTGTACTTTAGCAAAAACACCGGGAGGATCAGCATTCAGCCCACATTTTGTTCGGTGTCCTTCTCCTAAGAGAAAGAAAGAAATAAATATATTACTTTGATGCAAATATAAAAGATGTGTAAGTACAATATAAAAGATGTGTAAGTAAAGAAACAAGACTGTTTGTTTGTTTGTTGTTTGACTGAAGTTTAACGTCGTGCTAAAGGACATTTAACTTATATGACGAGGGATTGAAGAAGAGAGATGGTTTACACAGAGCATTTGGCTTCAACAGAATAACTAAAACGGGTAATCCAAAACAGCAAAAGACACAACTCCAGTTGATGGTGAACGTGCCTACCAAGCTCATACAAATATACCTTAAAACTTTCCAGTTCTGTTCCTGAAATTAATTGGGATCATCCGCGCATGCGCCGAACGGAGTTTGGCAATACAAAATCAGATAGTGGTTTAAGCTTGTGAATTGCTTGAGCCAGTTTTGTAAATGACTGCGTATCTGACGTAAGGCGGACGTTCAATGCCATATGATTTCTGTATCTAGATCATTGGCTACTATTCAATAATATTAACAATAATCGTCACTCAATTCCAATTTTCTATTAACTAGAAGTATGTATCTGACATATAGTATTGTCCACGGCATTATAGACAAGCAAGAAACGGTGACGTCACATTTCAGACATGTGTCTTTACTTGTGAGGAACTCTGGGTAATTTCATCCCTAGTGAGCCAACAATGCATGAAGCAATTTTTTCGTTTGGACGACTTGCTTAATTTTTGTCAATTTAGTTGCGTTTATGGCCTATATTCAACAGGCATATATTGCACTAGATAAATGCGTTTCGTTTAGTTAGAAACATTATGATCGAGGACTGCCAGAACTTTCCCATAATGCATCATTTTTAAAGTTGCATTCTTCTGAATTTTCTTGTGTGTTACGTCATATGATACGTTATAACAGGGGCTCGGTCCCCAATGCCGGTTAGCTTATCTTAATGGTAGTTGCATACTTCTAGTTAATATACTTCTGGTAATAGTCTATGTTCGGGAGATATAAGCTGGATGATATGAACAGTTCACATCCAGACTCCACTCTAACACACAACGGCCAAAAATTGGTACATCAAGTGTGATCTCACCACCAGATGCTATGATTGCTCGATTATCCCTGATGACATTGTCCAAGTGTAAAGTGATTCCTGCACCTAAGATAGGGAAGCGCACGGTCCCAGTCAGGGAATTAAAAAATATCAAAGTCTTCAAGTCTTTAGTGTTTAAATGCGTCATCAGCTGTAAATAATAATGCATATATACTTTTTAAACATCCTTAGAGCCAACTTTTCTTTTCATGACCTAATAACAACTAAATTACAAAATAAACTCTCAAATTCAGAAACGTCTCACTGGCATATACGTTATGATTTATCACAGAGACACTTTTGTTTTTTTAATAGAACATGGGTTATATATACCTGGGATGTGTCGTTCGGAACAAGCTAGCAGAGTAACACATTCACGGTACGTTGATTCGAAGGATAGCGGAGTTTCTAATCCCTCTACATACTGATCCCAGCCAATATACGTACAACTTATAGAGGTAAACAATGAAGTACTTATACCATGCAAACATATTGTTTGAGGGAGGGGGCAAAAGTCCGAAGCCACAAATAGCTTCTGCTTATAGCCGCCAGTGGTTGTAACCGATACCGGATGAGATCGACGAGCTGTAATTAAAGTTAGTCATGGTGTATTAAAACCCATCTATGCCCCTGCCTGTGGAACTCTTAATTATTTGTGATCAATCCGACAAGGGCTGTAATGCAGAGTTACTCTGAAGAAAACTCTTGGCTAGAGAAGATGATTAAAACCATGCAGACGACACTTGCAAAATGACGATAAAACGTAGTCCGTCTTACTTGTAGCGCCTTGATTGGTTGAACTATAAACAGAAAATGACCAGTCAGAGCGTGGGAAAGCTGTGTCACATGTTGAGTATTCATGCATGTATTACACTCACATTTACTCATTTATGGGTTAGATGTCATTTACCCTGCTGGCCGTAAAAGCTTTCCCGATGGCTCACGAGAAAACGTTTCATGTAAAGGAGCCGACTATCCCCTCACATGAAAGTGTTCTTTTGTAAAGCAGAGAAGTGATTCGTATCCCTGAGGGATACAATTTTGGTATATCTTCCCAATGAGCACTGGAACAAGTGAATTCCTATAACAAAACACGTACTACATGAAGAATGGAACAAAGGAAAAGTTGATTTTTAGCCTATTTCGCGTAGGCAAATCATAGTGTATGTTTTACTTATTGTCGTATTTAAAGTGATGCGCCTCTCTGTAATAAAATGCATATTGGGGCCTATGTTAAATGTGTAACCTTTCTTGTGTTGAATTATGCTCCACAATTTTCGTATCGAGCTCTATCCATTTTATAATTGGATCTTAAACATCGGCCATTAAATTCCTCCTCGCGACCATGGTCTTGCTACTTTCATCACTAAACAGAAGAGCTCCACAAAGTGTGCAATCAAATGTTTCGTACCATTCCTACAGCAAAAAGCCATTATAGTCAGAGTTTCAAACAACGAGCAAAAACATATTGCTTTCTGCAAGATTTTCAAATCACTTTTAATTCACAATGCTGTTATGTATAATAAACCAGCAACAAACAAAGGCGCAAGTGGCGTGACGTCACGAACGGGGTTGTCCATCCACAAAAGGAAAACTACTATAGGGGTCGTGGGTAGGTATGTATTTGTTGATGATTTTATAAAACGAAGAAACGATAAGTCGATGCCTTATTAAAGTATAAATGTTTAATGGCAACCTTGCAGGGGTTGTTGCAGACAGGCCAGAGCATGATTTAAATCTGGTTTATAACAAAACTATTTGGCACATGGAAGAATACAATTTCTACTTGCGGTTTCTGGTTCATTCTCAATCATTAGCTCAGCTCTCGTTTCCAATTCCAACCCATACTGTGATGAATTGAGTGTTTTTGAGGCTCCGATTGTTGCATGGACTCTCATAACTTCTGGAACTCTGAAGTGAAATTTTTTCAGATTGTCTCATATTCTTGATAACATAGTGATACACAAAATATTGTTATAATATTTAAAGGGAAAAATTATAAATTGAGTCTGTAATTATTAGTTTTGAAAACTGTTGTTCAAAGTTTGTAATTAGTTTTACAATTTAGTAATTGCTTTTGGTAACTCACGTATGTTTGACGTTCCATGCCATATTCCTGAATAATCACCACCGAAACAGTATATGTTTCTTAATTAATTGATAAAATATCGTAAAATGCTTTTGGTAAATACTTATTGAATACTAGTCAACGTTCGAGAGCGAGAAGTGATAAGGCAGGAAACGTTCAACAAGGGTGTGTTGCCGAGTCAGTTATTAAATCAGCTCTCATGCGATTGGTAAGGCTACACATACACTTCAAACACAATGTATTCAAACTATCTGGCAATCTATCCAAAACCACTATATTGTAAAGTCATTCAACTAACCCAACAAGAAATAATATTAACAAATCAATACATGTACTTAAGAAATCGACAACTATTGTAAAGATTAAATATAACAAATATTTAGTTGGTTAGGAAAAATAGTTCATGGTATTTTCTGACATACACGCCGTTGTTGACGTTAATTTGACTTCACCAATTTTATCAGATATACATCATTGCAGTTTTGTGGTTTAATAAAAAAAAACAAAATCTTCTTTAATTTAATATATGTTTTTCTCTTCACACAGCCGTACACTAATTTTTCTTCTTCAAAACGTTGCTTTAAACGTACAATAAGCAATTGTGTCATGGATATGTACGTAAACGAGCTTTAACTTCGCACGTTTTTATTTTATTTCCTCTTAAATTTCCGTGAGTACAAATGAAATTGATAGAGTACAGACGGAACGAATTACTTACTTATATGTAAACATGCCGGCTCCATTGTAAAACTCGAAAGCATTACCGTAGATGTTCTTCAGTTCCCAACCATTGGACATCCCCATTGATACGGGATATACTTTAATGCCAGAGCTTTTTAATATATCCTCAGCAAATGGGATTCCTTTGAACATATCGGTTGCCTTAGTTTCAGTGGCGATTACAAAAGTTTGACTTAATCTATAGTCTATAATACAGCAATGTGGAGCATCCCAAGTAGTGCTAGGAATGGAGAAGTCCTGACCATAGAGCGACTTGATGAACCCGGCTGTAAACCAATAAACTAGGTACACAATGTTAGGCTTAGTAATCGCTACCTTACACGTCTTTTCGCGTTCAACTTGGTCTTTTGTTAATAGTTGAGCTTTTAAAATAGGATTTTCCCTCATTTCAGTTAAAGTGATCCGAAACCAAAAAGGAAGATACGGTCTGATGCCAACCGAAAAACTATTCAATGAACTGTGTGAGTTAACTAGGTCGGATTTTTCGATTGGGGTCAAGTCCAGTTCACTGCAGTTTCTGCTTCGAAGATCTTCATGAATAATTTTATCACTCGTGGAAAAGTTTTGAGCCAGATTTTCCAAACGTAATGTAGTCCCAAACGTCAACTGACTTCCGCCAAGGTTTAAGGGCAGAGCGGCTTTATTATACAAGTAATGAGTTACTCCGTCCGTGAAATAAACCCTTTGTTCTTCCTTGGGGCTGTACCACTTCCGGGTTGAGGAAAATGTGTGTTGGATATTATTCAATTCTACCGTGAGATAAAAGCAGCCTTTGGGAAGAGTCTGTCTTTCTAAGCGGTACTTTACGAAGACGTCTTGAGATTTCACTGACATGGTATGTGACTTCGTTAGAATATTAGGATTAGAAATGTTGAATTGGATTTTGAACCGACCAACAGAGTTTGAAACTATAGTTACAATTTCCCTGGTTGAAGGTGGGCGGATTATAACTGGATTAGGTGAGATTGAAACATCAACCTCACTGTAAGACCAAATTAAAGTCTCTGTGTCTGAATAAGCTTCAAGCGCTATATCATTGACTGTTTCGCCTTTAGATACGGCAAGTGCAGACGGGATAATAACTTGGCTCTCGTCGCAGTTCTCTCCCTTGAATCCAGTCTCGGAGCAATCACAGGTAAACCAATGAATCAATCCAGCTGTGCACGATCCACCATGTAAACAAGGGTTGCTCCAACATGGATCTGCAAGTAAAGTAATCAGGATCTGGTTGTTCAAAGCTCCGCTAGCCTAACAACCCCCACCCGGCAACATTTGTATTCATTATTTGAGGAGAATAAAACAACTGCGCAAAGAAAACAGAATTATTCTTGTATTTATTGATAATAATTACAAACAGTTCCACTAGAACTACATGTACTATGATGCGCATATACGGGAGTGTAGCTATCTAGCGCGCTAGCTAGCTGAATTATGGTTGACCTCTCCTAAGAATAATACGTGCAGATGAATACAGAGTCAACGGACAGCGTTTCAATTCAGCGAAACCTTTCTTCCAATGACATTTTCTTGTTTTCGGTTAACTGTTCATTAACAAATGATTGTTACTCACTAACACAATGTCTGTTATCCGTGAAGAAGGTCATTCCTTGGGGACATTTACATTCACCCCCTAGAGCCTCCGTGCATAGAGGCCAGCAGTCCTTATCCTCGCCCTCTTTACATAGATTAATTTCTGGAAAAATGTAAGGTGTTCGTAAACAAATAGCAGAGTACATTTTCCTAAAGGTAGGTCCTTTTCAGCGTTCATGGAACGTATGCATAAAGCTACGTAAGTATTTTTAAAGTTAAGAAATATTTGGCCGAATTTAAACATTTAAATTTTCCAGGGAATCAAATTTAATATGAAATATTTTACTGCCATTTTAATAACTTGAATGATTTAAAACATATCATTTTTAGTGTTACAAGTTAAGGAAACAGTTAATCAGATATTTAAAGCGAAGTTAGTAGATAGTAAAAGAAACACTTCAGTAGCTTCATGAACAACATCATTTTGTAATCATCAAATACCATCTAGGTTTTTAACGCACACTGGTAACTTTGGGATAAACCCGCACCATTACTGTCTTACCTGGAAGTGACGAAGGGGCTCAAATACAAATTTGAAAATGGGTTATGTAGGTAAACAGAAAAGTGAACAATTTATTCATGTAAAAATGATTACTCTTGTTAGTATCTTCTTAATTTGTTTGTTTGTTTGATTTGGGTGACTGGTATCTTTAAAAGGCAATTGACGTGATGTATAGCTGAACGGCATCAATACATAGTCCTGATGTATTTATACAGTTGTAATTTGTCTTACTATGACCGCACAATTAACGCTGTTTTAACGGATATCACTACATTTAGACATTCAAAATGGCACTAGGTTTTAATCGAATGGAACAAGATACAATTTTTCCAACTGCCCACTATATTATTTATATTAAAACTATATTAAACATAATCGAGCCTGCAAGCTATTACTTAAATCATCAATTCGAAAGATCGCTCATTAAGGATCTTCTGGATGCGGCTGCTTCCGCCACACGACCTAAGATGAAAATAAGAAATGAGAAGTCAGTGAGCACATTGCCGGGTGCCACTTCGAAGAGAATTACAATGGCGAATTAAAGGGTTTGTTTCGGTGACAAAATGTTAAAACTTTCAGTCTCGTTGATACAGAAAGAGACCACAAGAGGAATTTATGTTTAGTGAACTAATATATTTGCCATACTTGACACGTTGACGTTCATTTAGTTTTAGCATAAGCCATTGACAGTGGAGAGTTACCAAGCACTATTGCACACTTGTTTCTGAACCTCTGTTGTATACAGTACTAGTATACATCAGATAGGGGAACCCCATTTTTTCTAAAAATGTTTACGAATTTCTTTAATGATTGGGATGTGCCATGCATATTATACACGAAAACAATTTTTATAAGTAAAATACACTGTAACAAGCCATAATGAACGGGAATTTAACATATAGAAATAAAAGCATGACTTACCACGTGGAAGTAAATCAACCGGATATTGATTACACTAAACGATAAGGAACCAGAATACCGACACGCACTAATATTATGTGTAAGGGTATATAGCTTTCATCAGTTTTATCCAGAATGATCCCAGGGTGGCATTCACAGTAATAGTACCGTTCCGTATTTATACATTTATACAATATCAATATTAATATATAATATTGATAATGATATTGATAACATTAAACGATAAGGTACCAGAATACCGGTATTCATACCTAAACAGTTTCCATCAGTTTTATCCAGAATGAACCCAGGGTGGCATTCACAGTAATAGGACCCTTCCGTATTTATACATTCCTGATTACAGCCAGCGTTTTCAGTCTCGCATTCGTCAACATCTGATAAAAAAAGCAATTTAAAAAGCCCCATAAATGTCATCAGCGGCTCTGGTGCGTAGTTGTAGCCGACGGGTACAGCTCGGAAGAAAACAATGAATTGTGAAAACGTTAAATTATCCTTGACAGCATTGCTAATTCTCAAATTAAAAAAAAAAAAATATTTACTTTTCGAAATAAGATCACCATGCCTAAGTCCTAATTTAACACCATTCCCCTTGGTGGCCGGCATTTACTGCTAGTGACCGGGGCCTAACAATGCAGGTCGTAGGGTCGATTCCCTGACAGGGTTCGATTTGCAAAGTATTGTGAACCAAAATCTGCTCCAACTAAAAAAGAACTAGTCCCAACTAATTTCAAAATAAGGAAAATACTGTTAATATTAACTTCATAAAAGACACAAACAAAATCATTATAGTAAGAGGAATACTGAGCCGACGAGAATCACTCACTGCACCCCAAGGTGAGCCGGATGTGAAGATCAGAAGTATACGCTCTCTAGATGTTTCACTGCAGACCACGTGGTCATGGTATATCTATCATTAGGAGAGTACTTTGGTTTTAAAATGAATTGGTTTCAGTCATTTGTTTACCTGCACATAACTGCAATTCAATGTCTAGTTGGTAACCAGTCAGGCATCGACAACTGTAGGACCCAAACTCATTGACACATATCCCTATACAACCGTGGTCGCCGGAGCATTCATCAATGTCTATAGTCATCAAACAAAAAAAGATGTCAATTACCAGAGAATAAACTACAATACATACAAAACGGTTGAAATGTAAATAGCCCCGTTGGTCCAATAGCGTTGTAGCTATTGTTTTCGGGTTTTACTTATATACTTCGACCTAAACTTAAGCTGGAAAGTAAAACGACACCATTGCCGACATCTGTCTTTTTTTTTTTTGCCAAATTACGTTTGGAAATAAAAATATTGCATCTACTAACTTGTTTGCGATTTACGATGGCACAAGTTATTTGTTTCCTCTGATTATTGTTAATGGTTTATTCTGTTGTCTCCTCTAACTGTCGTGCTTGATTTACAATTTCACCTGCTGTTAAATTTCTACATATCTGAGTCTGAGTGTAATTCTTTATTTAACCTGTTGTTTATCTTTTCCATCTGTCGTGTCAGGGTACAGTGATACAGTGATACATACCTTGGCAGATTTTGTGCTGATAAAGAACAAGACCATCTGGACATGAACAATGAAAACCTCCTTCTGTATCGATACAAGAGTCCGAGCAGCCTCCGTTCATCAACAGACACTCATTTATGTCTAGAAAAATATCACAAAGCTTTGATAGTTAATAAGGGATCAAGAATAATGCTATCATATCGACATCAACCATGATATTTCAAAAGAAAACCTGACATTTCCACAAGTTAGGAGGAATACTAAGGAAACTGAGTTCTGTTAATGGTATGTTTCTGAAAGTCGTGTATGGGCACCAGTACAACACTTCCATGAGTTCATCTGGTACCACAAAACAAATAGTGCATGTTTGTGAATTGAATAACACGGCTTCTGGCGTGTATCTTTTAATAGAGCTTCTCGCTTGTTGAAAAAGAAATGTATGTATGTGTTGCTGTTCCAATCCAAATATGCAGTATGTGCCCAAAAGTCTAGTATGAAGAAGGTATCTTACCATTAAGCAAAACTGCTTTAAATATCGCCCATGATAGTTCGATCGGGGTTTAACTCCCTACATAAGGTTATGCCACTCACATTTCGTTGTTCCAGCCCAATGGACAAAGGAAACTACCCCAACACCATTGACAACAACAAAAAAACATCATGAAACAAATACAGGACACTCCCAGGACAGAACAAAGACATCACGAACAGATCGACTTCCCGTTGCTCTTTAACCCAAAGCACCAGAGTATAACAAGAAGCTCCCTCTAACCGCCACATGGTTAATGGTGTGTTGTTGTTGTTGCTCTCGTTTCACACTGGATTGATTAGGCACAATATACACCATTTCAATAGGAGAGGGTGAGCAATCTTTGCATGAAACGTATCTTACTTTTGCAGTTCGGTCTTTGGAAGCCAGGCTGACACGAACATACCCCAGGCGATATGCAAGTACCTCCGTTTGGACACTCACCAAGATCCCAGTTAACGTTACAACGGGCTGCAAAAACAGAAAGTAGGTTCACATTATCTGCTTTCTTTAGAAATGAAAATATTATCCCGACTGCGTTTTGTTCTGTTATGATATCCACGATTTTCGAGTGGAGAATTCGATTAAAGTTCTAAAACATTAAAAGTCAACGAAAAGTTGACGTTTAGCAGTTGTCTCATTAATTAAGTCAAACTGTAGTTCGACGAACAGGGCAAATCAATTCACATAATTGATAGAAAACTCAGCGATTTTCAACATTCAATAAGATGTGAATACTCGACAGTAGAGTGAACGATATCCCATACAAGGTACTACAGGGCCAGATTGAAACACAGTAGAGGCAGTGTGTATTACGACCCAGGGTTGAACTCACTAGTAGCAATGCAGGTCTTCTATAGGAACGGATCCATGATGACAAAGTACTGGAAGTGATGCACTATATAGGAACCATAACAAAAGTGAAAGATATAAAAGGACGCTAAGACTGGACCAAGAGGCGATAAGACCCAGGAAAAGACCAGACGCAAGATGCTAAGAGAGATCTAAGACAGAGGAAACAAGAGGTTGTATATAACCGAATCCTGCAACATACTGGAGGCGGTGTACTATTGGACTAAATGCATGGACGAAATACAGTAAAGGCTATGTATTATAGGACCTGACCCACGCGTATGATGTATTAGATCTGAGTAGTAAAGGACCGTATCAAAGATGATAGGGCCTACTAAAGACAATATATTATGGGACAGAATCTCTGAGTAAAAGATACTTTCTGTGGGATCGGATTCCAGAACGAAACACGCTAGAAGGAAAGCACTATTGATCAGATCCAAGTGTGTAAGATACTACAAACGATATACTATGATACCGGCTGTAACAGAGTAAAATATACTATATGTGTACTATTCAACTAGAACTAAAGTGAAATGTACAAGACGTGATACACTCTGTGGCATGGGAGATACTTGATGTGATGTGTTATGGGACCGGACCCAACGTGAAATGTGCAATAGGTGATGCTACATGACAGGAACATACTGGAGACGATGTATAACAGGACCGGATATAACTGCGGTTGATACTAATGGCGCTGAACTATGCATCATATCCTTGACTGGATGATATGGGTATCATTATATTATAGAGCCGGAGCCGAGAATGAAAGATGAGCTAAGGCTAAGTAAGATGGACCGTGGTCAAAGAACGGAACATTCTAGAAGCGATTTATTATGGGGCAAGAACCAAACGTTTAAGATTCTAGAGGCGATGTTCTATTGTACCTGATACAAGTGTGATAAAAATGAGAGGCAATTTGATACGGGACCAGATTCAAGAGAGGAGGCTAATAGGGACGTAAACGACCCATCATGTACTTGAACACGGAACCAATTATTAAAGATGATAAACAAGAAGTACCACAGACACAGACAAACTAAGAGTGGAGTTTGTCAATAAACCGGTAAGTACCGGTAAATCGTCGAAAGCCCGTTCAATGATGCCAATAGCTAAGAAAAAGTCAGCATGAATGTCGGCCTGGGTAATAATTCCGAATAGCGGCAGCACACCAGTTGCAACAGAAATCACATGACCCTGTAAACGGCGTTAAAATCTTACCTTGACAGGACTTGTTGTCGTCCAGAAGGCCATAACTTGGTTCACAATCACAATAATATGACCCTACCGTCTCCACACAGATACTCCCACAATTTCCATTTTTTATAGAACATTCGAGAACATCTGTAATCAAGTTACACAAAGTCGTTTACATATATGCACAGTGTCCTACTCAAGATTGTTTAAGCTATATGAAACTTAAATGGACTCCGATATACATGTATACTCTGGGACTTAATTTGTCTTTTACCGACAACCTGCTGCATCATTTACAACCACATCCGTGATCTTATTACTAGTTTCATGACAGTAGCAGTAAGTGAAAAACTGGTAGCAGACCCAAGCTTGGGAGATTCAAAATGTTGTATGAGACCAGATACAAGAGTTGATGTTACTAGAGATGTAACCACTTAAACTTGAATTTAAGACAATTTAAATTTGTTTACATTTAGCTCAGTGCCCAACGACATTGTGATTATATGACACTTGAGTTCACATCGATGCACACTGTGCGATTTCGGACAAGGCTTGGCTGCAAGGGGATCAACAAAAAAAAAAAATTGTGTCCAAGAAAATAACCCCAAATGTTGTCACCATAACAAGAACGAGTCAAAACTTGAATTTATATTGTATTAATGCACGAAAATAAATTGAGGTGAATTGTGCAAATAAAGAACTTTGTCTTTTCATGGCCTCTTCATTTCTTGGCAAATGGTAAGCATCAATGCTTGTTTTTGAATTAAGTATCATGTAATCTACACGCATCCTCAACCGATCGGATTATTTTCTAACCAAAACAATTGGACTGGCATACTCTAAATCTCTTTGTCTGGAGATCCCTAAATTCCAAAGATGTCAGAGCAGATACTTTACTTCCCCTTTTTAAATAATGTGCCGACTATCCATGTGCCTTACAGGTCTGTTGTCATCTATTAGAGATATTTAGCGCTTAATTAAGTCCAATTGGTGTCACGTGATGAAATGGAAACCGGACAGCTTGGCTTAACATGATCTTTTGGAAACAGGCATAAGATGGTGTAACGTGATTTCCTCGAATTACAGACACAGCGGTGTTACCTGCTCCACTCGAAAAAAAAAAGCCAAGATTAGAAAATATGAACAGAACTCATTTCGCTTGCATTCGCAGTAATATGACCCCAGTGTATTACCACATTGTTGAGAACACAGATCTCCTTCCAAACATTC
>JAVFBW010011672.1:0-19007 GCA_034783835.1 Mopalia ciliata
TTTATTAAGAAATGATAAGAAATAAGGTGTTTAACTCGGTCTGGAAAAGTCACTGCCGATTTTAATTTTTCCTCTTAATATTGTTTTGATTTGGTGAAAAGATTTTATAACTATACCGTTAAATTTGTTATTTATGCGTATAAATCACAGATACCGTTTCCAATGATGCATAACCGTATCTCAACTTCTCATTTTGAGCCTCCTAAAAAGAAATCCATTACTTCGATGTGGTTATTTATCCCAAGACGCAATGAAGCGAAAAAAAAAGAACGATTAGTCTCAAGAAGAGTTGATGGCTTAAGCCTATTGACAATTGCGTAAACCACAAAACAGTAGACAGTTGAGGTAACACCTCCAAGACTTACTGAAAATATTTAGAATCTTGCAAACGTAAGACTTTCTGGTTAAGGGATGTATGTTCTAACTCATAATTTCTTATTTATGTTTAAAGGAACATTAAATCTTTAAAACCATCAATTCATCGCCAGATAAAGCGTAAATCTATACACATACATGCTTTTCCCTAGTTGTAAAAACATCCACCGTCGCCATACAGGTAATTTTGAGAACATACTGAAATGAATACTGTTGCAATCAATAACAGCCTCAAATTGTTTATAGTCATTTTGGTTTTTTATGCTATGCTAATACTAATCTATTAATTATGATTTATTAGAAGATATTGATTAATAATTTGACAAGAAAATGGTTATCACGGATTTAATATCGGCTCTTTTTTAGGCACTACATTGATTACCTTATAGTTGACGTTAAGTGGTGCCCTTAATTCACGAATCATCTGGTGTTAGATAAAGAGAGCTGAGATAATCACCCAAGTGGGCAGATCGATGGGGACTAATAAACACACTGGTTCTCACCGACCACAACCTACAGAAACAGGCAATTATCAGAGTAGATTCAACCGGCAGCCCGAAGCTCTAAACATCCGGATTACCATACAGGAAGAGTTGGGACTATCTGAGATGACCGCGTGAAAAAAAAACCCAACTACTTATAAATCATAACGGTAGAATATGAGTAAAAAGTGTTTAATGTGAGGTATTGAAGGGTTATTTTGATGTTTTTACTCATTTAACTCAATTACACTACAGGAAAGAATATTATATCAACAGCTCCTCGATTGTACTTTGACACGATGTTGGAGCTGACAGTTTAGTAGTCACACTCAGTAGCCGGGTGTCTGAGTGGTCTAGGTGGCCGCTATTCACTGCTGGCGATTCTAGGGTCGGATCCCAACTATGAGACTCGTGGTTTAGATTCGCGGACGTGTTTCAACCTGCAAAATTTTCTTTCTGCAAACTAGAATCTGTTGAAACTAAGAAAGTGTTATACCAAAATAACGAAAATACTGTCACACTCAGCAGTTTGGGTTGTCCTAGTTTTCGTCAATAGCATTCCCGTCGGGGTTTATTTAGTTGATGAGATAATGACAACTCTCGTACACCATGCCAAGTCATCGCAGATTTATTTCCGCCAATATTTTGGTGCGACATCTGTCACAGAGCAGCAAATATAAAGCCCAAAACAGAACGGGTATGTCCTAGTCTCAATGTCTCGACATCAGGAAGTAGAATCGATAATATTTAAGAATGAGTTCGTGTGTCTTCATATTAATCTTACACCATACTTAAGGTTACATTACATACTTATAACCACGCTGTCAGGACACTTCACATACCGACCATGTGACGTTACTTTAATAGTTATTTTATTTTCCAAATAATACTGCTGCCTGGCAATGACAAATTCTACATGTCCATATAAAACGGGATCAACCAAAATAAACTAATTCTAGAATGCTCTGAAGATGTAAAACAACACATCAGTAATTAACAGGAAGGGAATATACTTATAGTTTCACGGTTTTGTATTACTCCACTAGTGAATTGAACAGTATGTTTACAACTAGCAATCGCAAACTAGCTTCGCCATTCTTACGTATCATCGCACAAATTTGTCTTTTCTATATTAAGAGCCTGAGGAGTTCTAGTTACGCGAAAATCCGGAATTTGCAGCCCATCTGTTTGGATTAAAAGGAATTAACAGATTTCCCTTTCTTGTAAGTCAGATTTACGTAGTTCTGTTTTTCTATTTTCAAATAAAATAGTTCTGTTAAGAAAAGGACACAAGAGCTGTTAGATTTATGGGAATCTATTAATCAACACCTTCAAGGTAACAATAATGATAGACATCGGATTTATATTGAAGACAATGACTTAAATTGGTTCAAATTGGCGCCTTCAAGTACATAAAGAATTTTGTAGCGAAAATTGTATATCACAGGTCTGCAGCAGGGTCATACATCATGCATGATAATGACCGGAGTTTCCTGGTGTTAAGAGAAAGAAAAACAATCCCCACCTCCAACAACACAAGTTCCAACTGTCTTGGCCTTGCATGAAAGATAGCTTTTCCTTAATTGTTTACGTCAGTCGGCGGAGGGAGATATACGCAACACGAAGAGGCTAGACGAATGGTGTTTCTACGCCTCTGTTTGCCATATCAAATAGCCATTCGGCAAACGGTATTTTTTCTCAGTTATCTCTTTCGTAATTCTGTTCATTTGTAACCTTGACAGATGAACCCGAGCTTGAGTGCCAGGCATTAATTATTATCTATAAGTAAAAACCACAGTAAATATCCGTATTGATTTCTGTTCAACTTAGCTTTAATAGTTCATGTTATAATTTGTTCTTAAATACCTGAGATTGAGCTGTAGCTTCGAACCCGTGATCAGGTCTAATGAGATTACAGCAACGGTTCTGGATCATAATACAGAATCATGTGCTATTTTTTTTAGCGGGAAATCATTTCATATAAAAAAAACATTTTCTTTATATTGTTGAGAATCACCTCTCTGTTTTTAGTCATCATGGATTGATAAAGAAATTGACTTTTCTGCACATTTCGATAGATAATGCAATTCCATTTTCAGGCGTCGATGTAGAAGTCTGAAGATATTTTTTTGATTGTTCGCAGTTAAGCACAAACTTATGGATAAAAAAGAGACCTGGCCTTTAGTCAGTATCGAGTATCCACCCAACCAGTCGACATAATTGACTTTAGGGTAAACACCAGATGTGATACATGACCTATGACCTCGGA
Source organism: Mopalia ciliata (assembly GCA_034783835.1). Taxonomy (NCBI): domain Eukaryota; kingdom Metazoa; phylum Mollusca; class Polyplacophora; order Chitonida; family Mopaliidae; genus Mopalia; species Mopalia ciliata. The sequence goes on from JAVFBW010011672.1 coordinate 3,127, forward strand.
TTGCAATTAGTAAGAGTGAGAGTCAACACGTTGTCATAATGATGTCACCATGTTCATATTTGATGGTAAAGGACAAAAGACGCACTTCAACATGGAATGAGTTAGGTATGAAGTTTGCATGGATCCCACGTGGTTGTGATACATGGCACAGGGGTTTCTTAATGAGCCAGATACCTGTAATTTACCAAAATTAGCGAATTGTCCTGTGAGCTAAGCTACTTGTATTTCAACATCTCACAGATGATTGGATCCGTCAATGAGATTACTGTAGGTGTTAGTTTTATATTTGATTGGACATTGCGCAAGACGCTTCATATAACGTGTCGTTTTCGGGCGACATCTGCTCAGCATTACAGCCCAGCCCTTCGAAAGACCGAAAGGTGTATTAGTCCACAAGCATAACTAAAATATTATTTGCAGCTGACGAAACATGGTTATGGTGTCTTATTATGTTTCCATCAATGTTATTTTTATATTAAATTTAGGGATAAAAAATTATTTAAGAGGGTGAAAAATCTAACGCCCTTGATTAGTCTTGATGACGTATGCTATGCGGAAGAGGTCATTGTACAAACCACATACGACTACGTCACAGCTCTTAGCTGGGAATCTTAATTGGGGTGTTTTTATTAATTTAAACATAATTGTTTGTTATAAATCATCACAATTAACTTACACGAAGTTCCATTCACATCAAAGTGATAGCTAAATAAAGGTTAATATATCCTCGCATGTACTTAATTGAGATAAACCGCGGCATTATGCTTTATCGAACAAACGGATGGTCAAGTCGTTATTTGTAATTCATGAGACCAGTCATTATAACATTAAATTTTGTTATAATAATGTATACATTTATAAAAACCCAAATTACGAACAAGGCATTAATGACAAACTTCCTCTCGTTGACACACACAATTTTAATATTGTTTATGGAAAGACAAACGACTGTATTCCGATTCGCAGATCGCTTGATAAACTGTTGATACTATCCGCTCAATCCGAGATCTATTCAGTCAAACACATCTCGTAAGCTAATGGACTAAGATGTTTATACCAGGAACGTGAATATCACATTGTGACACAAACATTGACTGAACACTTATTGTCCAAGCTTTTTTGAAATTAGAAACGATAAAAGTGTGACATGATATGGAGACCCTCCCATATTACATGAGTGCATGCACATGCTTGGAAAATAGTCTCTAGTTGTATATTGGGCAGACGTGCATTACGTTTCGATGGAATACTGTTACGATACCCGCCCAAGAGTTAAGTCATGTTTAGTTTTATCTTAACAACTAACTCAGAGGTTTTCTGTTCCCTATTTGAGCCGAAGTGGTCAAGTGTGCGATGTAAGCCATTTCTTTGGCCTAAAACGTAAGCCTTCGATAACACGGAGACTGATTTTCCGCTTGTGCCTCTTCTATAAAACAATACAACGTTCCACAAGTTCGATATGTCATCGGTTTTAATCCCTTATTTATGTTCTCTGCTGGGTATCAGGGTTCCAGACCGTGCACTGGTTGATGCAATCCCTCGGCCCAAGACAACCGTGCAAAGCTATTCAATGAGTCCCAAATGTGTAGTACGAAAGCTCAATCGGGTTTGTTCCAATAAGTCTGTATCCTGCTCGCTTTAAATAGGTGTTATTTGAAGGTTTACGTAAGCTAAATTAGCCATGTTATGGTGATACTGCAACCTTTGGTATTTTGCGAGTTACGATACCAAGACGCTTTGCTAACTTTCTGTTGATCGCTCAAGGTACCATATTGAGACGGCGAATTTCTGCGGTGGGAGTAATATGCATTATAAACCAAAAATGATATTTGCAACCTTTTGATGTACAAACAGGTTCGCCTAGCATTCGCATAAAAAGTAAACTTCGACTAATATTGGACTGATTTCCGTCTATGTGATCAATGGTACATCGGTAATGAACATTGCTCACATAGTTGAATATCAACACTTTGTTCAATACGCCTTCTATTCTGTGAACCTTGTTGGCTCCAGGTTTGAGATGTATTTCTAGAATCGGTTAAAAATAATTCATCAATGGTTTGTTCGATTGGCATTTAACGCCGTACTTAAGGTTATGGCACCCAAATTGGCACCTTATAAAGACAAGACAGGACAAATAAAAGACAGTCACAGGACGTAATGCGATAACTTGTTTAACAGGCATTTAGAATTTGTTTCACTAAACTTAACATTGACGGGTTTCAACCCACAACATTTTCTGAAATAGAATCTGTTCAAACTAAGAAAGTGTATCCCAAGATAACTAACATACTGTTACTCTTCACTTTCCAAAAGACACAATAATGATTCATTGCTTACGGCTTTGGGAGCTGTGTCACTCTCCTATCAGAGGGGTAGTGAATGTCCGCTATCTAGACTCCATCTGACAAACCGTATATTTATGTAGAAAGTCTGATGGCTGGGCGGTCTAGGTGGCGGGCATTTACTGCTGGTGATTCGGTGCCTAACTGAGTGTCGTGGGTTCGATTTCCGGACCTGCAACCTGCAAAATCTTGAGAACTAGAATCTGTTCAAACTAAGTGTCATCCCAAAATAACGAAAATACTGTTAATCTTTACTTTCTCAAAGGCACTATAAATTATTCATAACACAAGGCTGTATAGATTACTATGTATTATAGAGGCATGGTTCCAATGTCTATTCAGTCATCGTAATACACAGAAATTACAAACAGATATGTGTCAGACTGCCCCTGAGCTCTGACTGCATCAGGGAAACAGGAAGTTCTTCTCAACCTTCCGCCGTCATTTCCATCTGACTGCACCAGGGCAACAGGTAGCTCTCCTGAACCTTCCGCCGACACCACCATCTGACTGCACCAGGGCAACAGGAAGCTCTCCTTTCTGCCGTCACCACCATCTGACTGCACCAGGGCAACAGGAAGCTCTCCTGAACCTTCCGCCGTCACTAACATTAAAGCCATCAAATATCAATATACAATTGATATTTGATTGCTTGCTTGGTGTTTAGGGCCGTGTTAGCAACAGACGCAGTGGATTTGTAGCATGGGCGAATCGCAAACATTATTAACAACACTGTAATAATTAAAAAAATGTGACGAGTTTCACTAGTAGACAATTAATGTTCTTTCAATGACCAATGATCAATAGCAGCATAACTGTGCTGGAAACATACTAATCTTAATAGCTGAATTTTTATCTTGAATCTAACAACAACAACAACAATCACACAACAGCAACAACTCTAACGGTCAAACCACACTACACTGCAGTGTGTGTTTTCCAGCCAATTCTAGTTATTGGGCAAACAAAATGGAATTATGTCCTCTATAAAACAATACCAAAATCACGATATCATGAGACAGATTATTAAAAGCTAATATTTCTTTTCGGGCGCATCCCATTCATCTGGTATTTTCATTTCGAGCTATTTAATTAGAAATCCTATACTTTCATTTCATTACCCCAGGCATCGATGTCACGAAATGAGAAACAAGGAACAGTCGCCTAGCGTGGCAATATGGGATTTCGTCTACTAAAATCTAATAACAAGCATAGAAGGCGGATCGAACAAAGTGTTGATATTCAACTTCTAATAATGGAAACTATATGAGCATATCTGGAAAATAACCAATTAGTCAGAAGCCTATAATTTGTTTCTAGCTGTAAAGATAATTTTTAAAAATGTTTATTCTTGCAGGGAAATATATCAGAATTCACATTAGCGATTAGCATGCCTTTTGAAAAATATATATTAACTAGAATATTTGTTTTCTTGATATGGTATTCAAAACTTTACTGGGTGACCTACATAAAAAGGAAAAGTCACACAAGAAGCATTTGCATCCATCAAACGGAAAAAGGTCTTCCATTGACGGGACCAAGGCATGACAAGTATTGGACAATACCCCTGCTGAAAGTTCTTCACTTTATGACACGCTGAAGTAAAAGTTATAATTGTTACTATTGATTTTGTCCACAGATGTGTATTTGTTTTGGGTCATTATTCGCGCGTTCTTCTACCCGATTATAATTACATAATAAAATGGTAAATTGATTTCACCACGTAACTTTCAATTTGTGTTTTTCCATGTTTGTTTAATTTTCGTCTATCAATTACGAGGGCATACAATTATAGGGATTTTTATAATCAATATCGACTTCAAAACTTGTATAGCCGGTAAATCTAATCACTGTGAACCATATCGTGGAAATATATTCTAGGTGTGTATGTTATAGCCCTCTGGTTAAGGGCAGTTTGTTTGAAGAGTAGCAATGCTGTCTTTACTTAGCACTGGAGCCCTCTGTCTAAGGGCAGTTTGTTTGAAGAGTAGCAATGCTGTCTTTACTTATCACTAGAGCCCTCTGGCTAAGGGCAGTTTTTTTGAAGAGTAGCAATGCTGTCTTTACTAAGCACTGGAGCCCTCTGGCTAAGCGCAGTTTGTTTTAAGTTTGTAAGTGAACTAGCCTCAAGTACGGCACACCAATCAATCAGTTAATAAATGTATGTTATAAATGGTGATTGGAGGCTTTGATTAATTGTTTAAGGAGGGATTATGTACTGGTGCATTCTCTACACGATAACCTTAGAGCTGACATTAAGTGGTGTCCTTAATTCACGAATCATCTGGTGTTAGATAAAGAGAGCTGAGATAATCACCCAAGTGGGCAGATCGATGGGGACATAAACACACTGGTTCTCACCGACCACAAGCTACACAACAAGGCAATTATCAGATCAGATTCAACCGTCAGACAGAAGCTCTAAACATCCTGATTACCATTAGAGTTGGGACTATCTGAGCTGACCGCGTGAGAAAGTCAACTGCTTATAAATCATAACGGTAGAATGTGAGTAATGAGTGATTAATGTGTGGTATTGAAGAGTTATGGTGATCTATAGAACCAGGGTTAACATTCAACTCATCCGGTTAATCATCAAAGATAGTGAACTAAACCCAGACCAAATTCAAACAGGGATGTCTTGCCAGTCCAATGAAACCGGATAACGCTGTCGCTGAAATAATATGGCCCAAATAATAGTTTGCATCTCTATATGATAGAAAAACATCATTCGATGTGATAGTGAATGACTCACAAACGTGATGTCCGATGTCAGAGTATTTTTGATTTATCATGCGTCTATTTTATACAAATTGAATGCCATAATTTTTTTAAACTTATTCCCATCTTCAACCTAATACTACACAAAAAGTAGTTACCTGAAAACACAGAACAAACTACAAATCTTTGATATAAGTGTTATGTACAAGCTTATTGAATGGATAACCTAACATATAATACTTTGGTAAGAGTAGTAGGGCCTATATAAGAACATAACTACCGCCGCTGGTTTCATTTCTAGAACCTGAAAGTAAATAGTTTAATTTGAAACACAGGGCAGTCAAAATTAACAGACGTGAAAATATATACCACATTACGTTTACAACAATTGCATATTAAGCAAAAGTTATTAGTTCAATTGGGTTTAAATATCCTACGTTTGCATTGACGAATCTTATCCAAATGTTTATGTTCGGTACCTCAGACGATCGAGGGTAAGTCATATTAAGGGTGTTAATAATGTTAGGTAAACTGAAATCAATACATTCCAGCCGGTCTTGGTATACGGCCGGGTCATCCATATGGGAATAACTACAGTCCGTTTTTTTCAAAAGTCACGTTTATGGGTCGAAGTAATCTTCTAACTGTAAAGAGGGTCTATTCGCATACTTCACGTTGGTACAATTAATGCAATAGCCCTTAGTTTATGATTCTGGTTTATGATCATCCAGAACTTTATCACTGGTTTCAAGATAAGATTTATGACAGAAATGCGATATAAATAAAGTAAGACAAAGCCTCATACGGCGTTCAAAATCGACACTTATAAATGATAGAGCAAACCAAGCCGTGTGTGCCGAAGCCCTGTAGCTTAGGTATAAATCTTGTATTGTAATGGTCTAGAGGAAGAATACACCCTCTATACATTGATACGTTTCGTGCTGTTCTAAGCAAAAAGAAAACACTGCTTCTTATTTATTTATTTTGCTGAAATATCGCTTGTCAGAATACACTGAAATATTGCAAACTGAAGAAAACAAAGACGAAGAGACACCAAAAAAGCCCAGTATAACATATCTTTACAGTCAATTATTTTAGAATTTTTTTATCAGTTCGAGATTGGCAGCCTGTACTCTGCACAAATTTTTCGTGTTTTACTCCAAACATATGACAGTTGTACCCACATATGGGCGTGTCGGAACAAAGGTATAGTTAATCACAATATATGTCAAAGGCTGCATATAAACCAAGAAAGGACAATCATAAGACGCGAATAAGTGACGACAGAACAGATAAGTTCGTGTTGCCTCAATGGCCCAGACCTCGGGAACCACCAATGTTCTGAGAGATCCAGGGAACAGAAAGATCTCTGGAACGACAAATGGTATGGGAGCTCCAGGGAAAACAGAAAGATCTCTGGAACCACCAATGGTCAGGGAGCTCCAGGGAAACAGAAAGATCTCTGGAACCACCAATGGTCTGGGAGCTCCAGGGAAACAGAAAGATCTCTGGAACCACCAATGGTCTGGGAGCTCCAGGAAAACAGAAAGATCTCTGGAACCACCAATGATCTGGGAATTCCATGGCAACAAAAATATATCTGGAACCACCATTGGTCTGGGAGCTCCAGGAAAACAGAAAGATCTCTGGAACCACCAATGGTCCGGGAGCTCCAGGAAACAGAAAGATATCTGGAACCACCAATGATCTGGGAATTCCATGGCAACAAAAATATCTCTGGAACTACCATTGGTCTGGGAATTCCATGGTAACAAAAAGATCTCTGGAACCAGCGCTGGCCTTGGATCACCAGGGAAACAGAAACATTTCTGGAACCACCAATAGTCTGGGAGCCTCAGATAAACAAAAAGATCTCTGGAACCAGCGCTGGCCTTGGATCACCAGGGAAACAGAAATATCTCTGGAACCACCAATAGTCTGGGAGCCTCAGATAAACAAAAAGATCTCTGGAACCAGTGCTGGCCTTGGATCATCAGGGAAACAGAAATATCTCTGGAACCACCAATAGTCTGGGAGCCTCAGATAAACAAAAAGATCTCTGGAACCAGCACTGGTCTTGGATCTCCAGGGAAACATAAATATCTCTGGAACCATGACAACAAAAATATTTTTGAGCCTCAGATAAACTGAAATATCTCTGGAACCACCAATTGTCATGTAGCTCCAGGGAAACAAACTTGTATAGTGCTGTTTTAAAGCGTGGACAATGCCTGTCGTTCCTTGGTGTTGGAATACACAAACAAATAACTCAAATCAATGTGTACTTGATTGATTTGGGTTTAAAGCCCTAATTTATGATATAAGTCCGCCTGCTGACCAGAACAAAATTGCAAACAAACAAACCACCCTGCCACAAGTCAGAAGAAAGTAGATAGACCAAAACGCACAATTTACATAGTAATATTTGTGCCAGAAAAAAGAAATAAAACCCACAGGTTGACCACAGTCAATTAACATGGTAGAAACGGATTTATTTGTTTCTGTTTGGTTTCTGTGTGTCGTTGAAGCAGCTAATAACCAACAATTAGGCAGTGTAAAAGGCGGTTCTAAATTAAGGGAAGATATTTTGGTTCGCTTTATTACATTTTCCTGTTGTCAGTGTAATAAATCCAGTCAATATTAGACGAACATGTCTTTGTTTAGTACAGCGGCACGTTCTAGATTCCCACGATAGTAATTTATATATCCAGTTATGATGATAATAATTCTGGTGTTTAAAGCGAGCCAGGTTTTGACATGGCGGTGGCTATAAAGGGAACCATCTCGCTCAATAAATTACTAAACTGGACCAGCGTGGGGTGTTTTTTATGAGGTTTCCAACCGGTTTTCCACCGTAATAAGGCTAGGTGCAGTGTGAAGTGGACAATCTGTCGTCATATAAGTGAAATATATTTGAGTACGACGTTAAAAACCCAAATCAATCAAGATTTTGGTATAACTTGATTCCACCAATATGGACTAATTTATATTCAACTCTATAATGAGCAATTCTAGTTTCCAAATTCTTTTTTCTGGTTGTCACAAAACAACAGGTTCCTTTTTCCTTTTTTGTTTATAATATCGAGCGATGTGGTAAGAGATAATCACATGGCTGTTCTGAAGACAGTATGTTTGAAAGCAGACCATAGAAGCTGTGAATGAAATGAGCTTTAGTTTCGGATTGCAATTAGCGAGAGCAGTTGGTATGGTCACAGGGAAAACATGTCATCAAATGTCCGTAATGATGTAAAAATCACAGTCGAAAAAAATACACACAGATTAGGAATCGCTAATCAGCTATGCGTTGTCGGGGTTCTTTTCAGATTCAGGGACGTTAACGAGATAATGAGATATATGACACCATGACACTTACCTAACGTTACCTCACTGTACGCATATCGAAATAACAAACGTAGTTCTTGTACTTGATATATTCCGGTCATAATTTAGTCTGTTTTTTACTGGGGTTTATCGTCGTACTCGAGGGTATTTCACTTATATGTAGACATATTGTCCGCTTCACACTGTTCCTTATTTAATTCAGGAGGAAAGCCGAGATGAAACCTCGTAAAAACCACCCCAGCGATGCTGTGGCATCGAGTTACTGTCTCTTATACATGCGCTTGACTGACGGAATGGAAAATGAGAGAGACACACGGAAGGAGAATCAGGTGGCAGACACGCTAATCGCTGAAGCACGGCTGTGAGCCTACTGGGGCCGGGTCCTCGAAGCTCGACTAACCGATAACACCAGATTAAATCGCTAATATCGGATAAGAGATAGACCTTCAATATTGCGTGACGTCATCTAATAGCGGATTAAATGTAATTGCGCCGCTTGAGCAACCGGCCCCTGGAGACAGACGGTCAACAGTGCGTGACGTCATCAAATAGGGGATTAAAGTTAGTTGAGATTCGAGCAACCAACGCCAGGTAAGCAACAACTGCACATAAGCAGAACAATATGATAGAACTAGCTTCCATAGGTATCCGACTAATTAGGAAACATACAAGCCATTACACCTGATTTACGTTGTAACACATTATCACTTAAACAAAAAAGAAAAACAAGTAATAAATTGTGCATTTCAGCTATTACATATAAATTCGTTTTGAGATAATAGACGAATGTTTGGCACGGACGAATCTTTAGTTTGGTTAATCAATTGATCAACATGATTGTGTGACAGAAGGAAAATTTAGTCTGTCTCTACCAGCATTAGTTTGACAGAAAGTGCGTTTAATATACCTATGAGCAAGAGGGGGCGCTATAAGTACTCTAGCTCGTTTCAAACTAAAGCGGTAACCTTGAGGAAGCTTCTGTTGTCCAACAGCTGTTATGTAGTATTGGTTTCGGTCAAGTCTGGCATGCGCAAGGTGTTGATAATGTAAACTTTTTCCTCCGAGTTTAAAATTAGAATCAAAGACATATTTATAGCTCTATGGCACAAGGTTTTGACATGCGCCAGAAGTACAGGGTCCAGTTGTTGGAAAGGCATTTAGTCGCTTACACCAGATTAAATAGCTAATAGTGGATTAGAGATAAACCTTTATCATGACGTTATGACATCTTATAGTGGATTAATCTTAAAGGCGCTTAAAGCAACCGGCCCCTGTTATATACACATTTTTATTCTAAACTGTTATTAACGTCCTTTTTAACTAAAAAGGTAAATACATCACCAAGCATTATACTGATCGAAACAATAATTAGTTGTAAAGAAAAGAAAGGAAATTTGAATCTAGTACACGTAGCTTCGGACTGGTTGAATACATGTTCATTTTGTCTTTATTATAAAGATGTAAACCTTACTTGATTATCAAAATCACAAGTGATCAAGTGGATTTCGTTCTTTTCAAAAAAGCAAAACGTACATTTATAAACTTGGTTAAATATATTTGTTAAGATTTCAAGTTACGTGAATTTTAACATGCCTCCCGGCTGTTTGTTTGTATTGATTTCGTATGCTGCTACATCCTGGTTTTTTAAATACACGTTTTGGGCGTAGGTGAGTTTTCGTTCGAGACAAATAAAGTTGTGAATTAAATTGTGATGTGGTTTGTTACTCTTCTTGTAATTGTCGTGTTAGGTGTTTTTATCTCGGAAAAGATGATTTCTTTATATTCCACATAAACAACTTCAAGTCTATTTTAAAAATGTGAGTATTGACATTTAATTAAAGTTTTATAAACAACGGTATAAAGTATAACTTTTTTTTACCATTTGCGATTACCTGGACATAAAAACTTGCTGTTCACGATTTTGTCTAAAGCTGTTTCGATATCGACTTTGTGACATATTACAAGTCATGTATATACTTTGCACTGTAACAACAAGTAATATAACATCTTTATATCACTAAGTAATAACTAGCATTATTTGTACCTATATGAAGAGAAGGAAACAGCTGTTCCTTTTGCCTTTAATGAACTGTAATATAATAAACAAAGGTGTGAAAAAGTTACACGTCGTGAAGTTTCCTGAGATTTTCGTCGCGTGATATTACTTAATTAGTGATACCTTGGTGCAATGTAGTCACCTGTGGACACTGTTCCTTAACCACCTGGAGTGTGTTTCAACGGAGCTGTCGGTCGAAGTTTAGAGGTAAGAGTGTCAACCTCCTGATCCAGACTCAATTGAATAATTTAATTTAAAAATATTTATCATAAAAAGTTGCTGTGTTATATTGTGAGATAGTTGTCTGTTTTCCTGCTCTCAGATAACAGCCATTTTTACACCGTTTAAGAAATGGTATAGTCAATGTCGTAAATATGGGGCCAGTTTGTGGCAAGTCCGAAAATCACTACGAATAGGAACAACATATGTATAGCGATACTCTACTACGATGTGGCCAAATAGATGATTTTATAATACCCCATTAGACAAACCTGAGGGTGGGGATAGCGACTGAAAATCAATGTACAAAACGCTCAGACAAGTTCTAAGATTGACAAGCTGATTGGAATGTGGACGGTCTCAGGAAGTAGGTTTAATGTTTGTTTTAGGATAAACTCGTCTTAACCTACTTAGAATAATCGAATTTTAAAAGTTTGTTTAACACAGGTGTTTGTGAAACGACAACAATACCACGATATACACCACACCTCTTCAATACAGCATAAAACACACTTTGTAAGCAGACATGTTTTAATTCTATACAAATGGACTGTTGTTTACACGAAAGGAGGTGACACAAGGGGGTTGCTTGTCATACACAAGCAACATTTTCATACAAAGGTGAAGAAATCAATAGAATAAAAACGGTGAAAGAGACCAATTCCAAAACCACCGTGGTTCGCGTTACACGTTATTAGTTCAAATATGTCTTGGCGTGTAAACGATGTTGTGTGTAACATGTGCATAGATTGCGCGATAACATTCAATAATATATCACTTAGATTGACAGAAAGGAAAGTCAACTGCCCAGCCTCGTCGATTTCAAGTTATGCCACTATTTTCATCGGGGACTGTTTTGCTTTACTTTGAAGCGGATCTAATGACATGGATAGAAAATTTAATAAAAGTCTGGCAAATATATATGAGGTTTAGAGGCTCTAAATGGTCCACCGAGTTACAGATTAGTTGAGTTTATTGAAATTAGAAGTGTGTACTTCTTACGAACGAGTGGTGTAGTATGAACTCAGCGTCGGATGACACACCGTGGTAATTCTAATAATGCACGGTGCCATGGGTCATTATGGGAGCTCGATTGACGCACCTTGCAATATTGTAAAAAAAGCACTGTATTAAGTGTCCCGATAAGTCTTGGTATTAAATTGCTGTATGTCTATCAGACAACTAAAGTACGTACTTAGTTCTTTGCTAACACTCCTAGACTGTTCCCGAAGCATTGAGGGTGTGAGGTGAATCAACAGGACACGATCAAGAAAATAGACCAGATCGATCGTCAGGCGAGTAATAAAGCCAAATCAACCCTGTGGGCATATTTGTTTTAAACTTGTCGCCATACAGCCGCGCTAGCAGAATTCCCATCAGCCAACAATGTAATCATGGCGTCATTTTCCTTGTTACTAAATACCCGGGGGCATAATTACACCTTCTCGCCTGGAGAGATTCACAATTTTGTCCAATTCAGATCAATTTAGGAGAAAGCGAGAAGCGATCAAGCCAATCAGTTGAAACGTTCATCCCAAACTCGGAACACCTCTCAGCGCAATTAACATTATTTAAAACTCCTACTGGAAATTTAGATTCATATATAAATAGTAAGTGACGTTTTTAATGACGTTTCAGTTAGCGGAACGCTCCATGTAAAAACCGACGTGCTTTTAGTGGTCTAAGTTATGTAATTATTTAGTTTTATTTTCATTACCGCCTACACTCTCACATTGATACCACAGCGGATGTAAAACTTTAGGTAATTTATTTATTTGATTGATGTTTAACGCCTTGCCCTAGGGTATGGAGACAGTTTTGCTTGTTTCTTTTATTGGGGCTTGACGTCGTACTCAAGGGTATTTCACTTGTATGACGACAGACTGTCCCCTTCACACTGCTCCTTGTCTTAATACGGTGGAATACTGAGAGTAAACCTTGTAAAAACCACCCCCGCGAATGCTGAAGCCATATCTTGTGAATCACTCATATACCTGAGGGTCGACAGATGCACTCGATCCTGTGGATGGTAAGTCGAAGAAGGCTCAGAAAGCACTAACCACTAAGCCATGACCGCCGACTTCGCTTAAGCAGAGTATCAGAACGTTTGGTTGACCACACGTACCCTAGACTTCCCTCCAAACCCGTACTGAATAACAATTACACATGTAATGACGTATCAAACAAGATTTTGTTGCAGCAATCATATTCATACATCCAGATACTCAAAATTTCCTCTTTGTTTAATTGATAAGTCATTGTTCTCTACTATCTGACACGGATACAAATTTCTGGAGAGACAATAGTTAATATGAAGCAGATGTCGGTGCAGTTTTTTTTTTATACAGCCGGCTGGTTTGTGGTGGGTGTATTCGCTACATTATATACTTACTGCCCTATGATATGCGGAGTTTAACAACCACAAACCATGCAATTTATTTTTTAAAAATGGAATAATCTGACAGTAGCCTGGGTGATGCTTTCTGTTACCCATTGATCTCGTGTATCGTCATTTCAGTAAAAACAAAACCAAGCGAATATGTATCGAGCTTGCTTTAATCAAAAAGGTGTTGTTATAAGGTAACGGACTGTCATATAACAGCGTCCGTTTGAGATTAAGGTATAGCTTTAGGGAATATTGAAGCACGGCGTTTTTACCGAATTTCTGTGAAAGTGTTACTGTTAATTTGCCATTAACAATGAGACAATTATATGGTTTCCTTGGCCGGTAGTGTATCTCAAGAGCTTTCTATGGCGTTTAATGACCTATTCAGTGGAATGAATGGAGGGCTTCGTCAAGATGACAAAGCCTCCAAGCGGTGCAATTTATATCTCTCAGCCGTAGAGTGTGACTAGAATATGGATAGTTCATAGATATATACTTAATTATTTAACACCAACGAATAAAAAGAAATCCCACACTCTATGTCAGCATCCAGTTTTTCCCTCACAGTTGAGATGATTGCATTAGCACAACCTTAAGGAACGGAGTAATACAAACGCCACAGCAAAGTTTTTTCAAACGGACTACGTCTTTACATTGGGAGTTTTTGCGACTTTTTTTTTCGGCTAGCTGGAAGACCGAATATCAATCCGGACCAAATAACCGGCGCACTGTTACACGTGTTTGTAATTCTGAATCTATAAAATCATTATTAAAGCCAAAAACATTAAATTTTTTAATTCTCGATTTGGTTAAATTGCGAATCTTTACAGCAGCATGGTACGTTATGTTTAAATATATAGGAAACAAATGAAATAATGTTTACAGCAAGGTTTTAAATCTACACAACTGCTTGTTACATTTTTAAAAGTATATTCTAATTAAATGAAAGTAGCCCAAAATACAAATTGTAAAAAAGGCATTGTCTAGAAATATGACGCTATACTCGTTTTCAGCTGTGCATTAAAACGTAGAGATATGATAGAACTCTTTGAAGTGGTAAATGTAAAAAAAAAAATACATAGATTGAAACGGACAAATATTTTATTGATGTAAATCTGTGCTTCAGGCGGTATTTACACTCAATCGACCTACAAGGGAGAGAGATGAATGCAGATGCTAACAAAAAACAGGTTTACCGCGACAACAACTCGTAAGCGTGCTTACAATGTCAAAGGTCAACATGTTTATCAATCTAATTCTAGATTCAATTGGTCTTGATGCATTGCCCTTGTAATTGCTTGGCTCCCTGTTACACAATATCACGTTAGAGAGTCTTGCACAATGATTAATGTCATTCAGTTTATTTCCGTTGTTTATTGCTATTTACAAACAAAAAGTTATCTTTAATTTATATTTGTAGAATACTTCACATAGAGTGCATTGTATAATAATGCACGTTTTCAGGTCTCTTCGTCTACTCGTCAGTTGTTAAGTTTACTTGTTTTTAGCGATCAAAGTTTAAACGATCTGTATAAATGCAGAAGCCCATGCATCATAGACAGATTAAACATAAGTTGAAGTAGATTTTAAATCGCTAGATTTTAATTGAGGCTTCACAGGTTTGAAACATATTACAATTATATGGATGTCAACTTCTATGTTTATTACAGATTTGCATAATTTTTAAAACATATCTTATTTGTTTTATACTGTATCTAACAGTGTACCTTAGGTCAATTATTTGGAATACATTTAAATACTATACTGATGTCTATGGGATTTTTATTGTCATTTTAGGTGTTGTATGAGACCCTTCAGTCTTAGTGTTTTGAACATGTGGAATGCAAATTTGGTTCACGTCTTTTGTCTCTCTAGGTTTGGCGAACATCACTCAATTGAATGGGATCACCAGAATACTTATTAAGTAACTAACTATTGCAAGTTTAAAATACTATAAGTCTGGACAAAAAAAAACAAATAAAATTATCAAAATCCATTGTAAAAAAATTGCCAAACCGATTGACCAAATATCCTATAAAGTTTTCAAACCGATAGGCCACATACCACTGGACGGTTTGATGATCGAATGACAGTGTATATTTCGGACGGATGGGCGGATGTGAGGTACAGTTTTCTGTCCTGTATTAATTTTGAGCAAGACGATTTTTGAACAAAACACAACATGTTGATTGATGTTCACAACATTCGAATGGCCCCCACAACGTAATAAGTTTGTTTGACAGACGCAGCATATAAAGTTGTAGCATAGTCTGCTAATATCGTCTTTGCTGTGAGAAACCATACTCTTCAAAACCAGACAAAACTTAACTAAAACACGGTGACCCCATAAATCCCTGCGCGGACTATTTTAGTCAGGAGTGAACGGTCTTCAGGTGTGGCCTTCGGTAGCTTCTTAACAGAGATGTGAATCGGCTGACAAACGAGCGTTAACAAGAACAGGTGGATTCAGTTAGAAATCACTAACAGCTTCTCGGGCCAATTACTCAGAGCGATGAGAGGAATGGAGCCTGTACATCACCTTTATTCCACTTCGGTTAAGCTGCCAGAGAATCGTTAGACTATAGCATGCACCGCCTCACAAATAAAAACCAACTACAACACTGCTGACACAGCATTCGCATATAAGTTGATTGTGTCTCTTTGATTGGGGTGTAACGCCAAAGGTTATTTCTGTCATATGTCGATGGCCTCGACGTCACAGGCAACATACAATAACCCAGCAAGACGATCACAAGTGCAAACGGTCGCCTTCACTTCGTGCCTCCATAGATCTGAGAGCACCAGGACAACG
>JAVFBW010011783.1:0-19004 GCA_034783835.1 Mopalia ciliata
TCTCGCCTCTTACGATTGACCGAGGAAGCCGAGGGAGTATTCTGCACGGCCATGGCCCACCCGCTCCCTCACGGGGCGAGTGTGTATTAGGATGACCGTCAAAAGGTGAATACTATACAGAGACAAATCATGGGGACTGACTTGTATATAATGTAAATATGTGTAAATAACAATATATTAAAGTTTAGTCACTCTAGTATCTCATCTCATCTCCCCATACATACACCGGATACTTAACAAATCTTGCCTCTTCACTCATCGACTGGATGTCCGTCCATGGATCCTTACACTAATTTAGCACTGCCTCACCTTCAAGTCCACGATAGATATTATACTAATTCAGCATTGTCAAGTTCTGTACATAATTTACTATTAGACATTTTGACTATAGGTCGTACAAATTTTCAACGAATTAAACAAATGGGCAGATAACTCTTGTCATGTACTAAATATAAGGAGTGTGCAGATAAAATAATCGCCGTTCTTTTTCCTCCATTGTAATACATTGGTAATGAATTTTAAAATCTACAGACCTTTGTCTTTCATTTCAGACTTCAAGGTGCAATATTCGGTTATAAGGCTGTGGAAATACGTTGTTATTTTGTTCAAAATACACATTGCCTCTGCAGATATTTCGAATACAATGCAAACCAGAGAAAATGAAGCACGACGCAGTCGTCAAAGTACGGTTGTTCACGTAAAGCAGACAAAGTTTGCGTCGGTTAATATACCTACCGAAAGAGGAAAGCCTCCTCGAATCCGAAAATTGCGTCAAATTCCAACAGAAGTAAGGAATATCCGAGGTTTAATCCAACTTAAGAGCACCAATTTTGTTAATTCAAATCCCAAGATGGCGAGTCTTGCTTCAACTGTCCTATCACTGCCCACAAGCACCTGCTCTTTACTGCGCGACAGAAAATAGTTCGCCTTGTTAAATAAAAGTATGAATTCCTTGTTGCATTAAAAGTGTCAATCTACTAGTTTCAATATTCTTTTCATAGTCAAATGGATCATTTGAATAACAATATCCGGATTATATCATGTTTAGAATTAACAATGATATCCAAACGGTTGGCGCAAACATTTCACTGTCTTTCAATGTTTTTTAATGGGGATCTACAATGGGGGCATCTTAACTCAACTGTTTTGTACAACGATTATATTTAAATCTGGATTTTCTTCTATACGTTTATCAAAGCGGGGTTTTAATTTTAAAAAACCCCACCTTTTCAAAACGATCTATATGAATTTAGCGTCGTTATTTTGCAGACTTTAGTTATCCATGAAAGGCTCGTGTTTAACCGATGGAAACCTCGTGGAAATCAACACTTCAACTCCCACAAGATGATTGGTTAAGGACATTGGAATGTGGTCAGTGGGAATCAGACAAAGCATTTATTACACACACCTCAAATGACCAACTCCCTGGCGAAATAATAGTATTGCTCACCTGTTTCATTTTTATTTTTAGTCAGGGCTACAAAATAAACTATGCTGAATGGGAAGCTATTTGAAAAAAATAAATATGACAAAAATATTGCAACTAACAAACTTGATCACGACTGTGTAGGCTACTCCAACATTTATGTTAAAAAAAACACCCATTTTACTTCGTTTTTAAATATTATATGACAATACTATTAAGATACATGAACTTGTTGTCTATAATAAACACCATGTCTAGTATTTTACCTACCTACAATATTTTTTTTCTGACTGTTTCGATCGCTTTTATGCAAAAGAAATAGCTAACAGCGGTATCCAACAAAAATGTAAAAAATCAGAGAAAAAACAAATATGTGTTTTAGCCCTTTATATTGTGCAAGCTGTAGAGGCGGTCGTGGTATTATCGGGAACAATTAATTTGCTTATTTGTTTGTTTGTTTGATTGGTGTTTAACGTCGTACTCACGGGTATTTCACTTATATGACGACAGACACAAATACATAACATAAACAAAACTGCTTCCTGTTACCCTTTAGCTCTGCAAACACCAGGGCAACAGAAAGCAACCCCTTTTCTCGCCTCTTACGATCGACTCAGGAAGCCGAGGGAGTATTCTGCAGGGCCATGGCCCACCCGCTCCCTCACGGGGCCAATTAATTTGCAGCTTTACCTGATCGTTTAATTTGCAGCTTTACCTGATCGTTTATCGTTTATTTATTTATTTCAAAAGTCGATTGTAGCCTCCACATGTCAACAAATAAACTCTGCCGCCAGTCTCAACACGATTATCAACTAGAAAACCGCGGAAGTCATAAGACATAAGTCATGATAAGACATTAGACGATGAAAATTCTGCCCTATATACGTAAGTCATGCAACCTACGGTTATTTCTTGGAAAGTTTTGCTTTAGTTCATCTGCTGGTTGGCTCAATTTAAATCTTGGACGACTTATAAAAAAAAGTTCGGAAGCATATTTATTTTATTTGACTGATCGAACTATTTTCTAATATGACATACGCCGATGTGTCAACTAGCCAATACCCCATCGTACATTAACTATTATTATAGCCCAGTAAAGCCTGGATTGAAAATCGCCTCGGGCCAATCAGATTGAAGCTTGCCTATACTATATAGTTTTATTGCAGATAAATATAGAACACTACTGAGAGGACAATCCTGCTAATCGACTGTTGAATTGCTTTATATTGACAATGCGTTTAAACAAAGAGAGATAAGATGTGGGGGGAGTAATTATGTTAATGAGACTGGGTCGCCTTCTTATTGATAAACCACATGAAACAAATGCCAGACATTCCAAAGTGACATTTTCACTCACTCGTCTCATCTATTCATTTAGGTTTCTCACAACTTACACGGAACACTGCTCGTCGCCTTACACTTGGTGTAGCCACTTGGGGCCCCAATGTAATGTTTAAGAAAGGAATGCCCTGTAATTGCAAACACGGAGGTCTTCCAAGGATTCATAGAAATATGAATTTACCAAAATTGAATAACATTATGATTTGACGGATGCTAAGAAAACTGTTGCATTTTTTTATATTAAAGACCTGGTTGACATTGAATATCAATAAAATATGGAATACATGTGATTACTTTATTTTATATTCGAAGCTAATAAAAGAAATATTTAAAATTTTTCAGATAAAATTTAGTTTTTATTTAATTTGATGGGCCTATTGTCGGCCCTTAAAAAATGACATCTATTAATGTTTGTCTTGCTGGGCGCCTTGCGCTCAAAATTTTTAAATCCATTTATTTCAAGACTCAAATTTTAGGACAGAAAAAAAAAGTTAAAAAAAAATTGTAATTAAAAATAGTTAAATTTGCGTCTTTAATTAAGTTTTCAGTGATTAACAAGGCTGTGACAAGATGTTGGGATTATCACAGTGGGCCATTCTCCATACTGTGTTTCTTTTTGTTGTATGGTGATTTGTATAGTTCAACTCATCAGTACATCAGGTATATGAGCGATTCACATGTTCTTGCTCCGACAATCGCGGGGGTGTTTTTTAACAAGGTTTCTTCCCGGTTCTCCACCGTAATAAGGCTGTGTAAAGTGTGAAGTGGACAATCCGTCGTATATAAGCGAAATACCTTTGAGCACGACGTTAAACACCAATCAAACAAACAAATCTCATTAGTATACTAATGCGTATTACACACTAATTTCACAATGTACTCCAGCCCTCGGATTAGTGGATAGGGTGTGCGGGTCTTAATCCTACTTCGATATACCGCCTGTCCGTCTGTCTTCCATCAGGTATATATGAGTGATGAGTCACACGATGTGGCTCCGGCAATCACAGTTGTCCATCGTAATTAGGCAAGGAACACTGTAAAGTGGACACTCAGTCGTCATATAAGCGACATATATGGTACCATTGAGTTCGACGTTAAACCCCAATCACACAAACGAACACAATGCAGTCAAACGCATCTTTATTGACAGACTAAAAAACTTGTGTTTGAACAAATGTATAAGCTTCATAGACATCCAATTTTTAAATGCCTTATCTAGATACTTCTGATTTGGGCAGTTTTTACAGAAAAACGTTCTTCTTTCTCAAAAATGGGTAAATGTCTCTATAGAGATATATATATCTACATAGGCTTGAATTTCTTTGATTTGCAAAGTTTTAAAGATCGATGATATAATGTGGGAGTCAAAAGCATCACTTTTTTGTTTTTAAATTTCACCGTAGATTTTTTAAAAAGGTGTCTGAACGATATATATTTTTTAATTTAAATATCATTTCTATGTCTGGAAAGAACAAATCTCAACCAGCGGTATCGTCAAATAGTGGTGCCGTAAGTATCAATAGATTCAGTGTCTAGAGGCACAAGCCACAATCCGCGAGGAACAACACAGTTTGAAACCAGTTTAGCTTTGGATAACTCTGACAGTAAGTTTTCTATGACAGATATTCGGTTTTGTGACTGCGTTTCAAAGTACTTACTTATTGCACAAGTTTAAAATCTACCACAACTACGTATCTACGATAAATTGAACAATCAGCTCTATATAATCGTTTCGTATATCTAAATTCCGTGTCTAGGGTTTACCGGTTACATTGATTCCAAAGTTATCAAAACCCTCTTTGAGTCCAAACTACGTATGGACATCTTAAAGCCTAACTTTTGGTACACGAGTCGACACATTTAGAGACTTCTTGGAAGATGTTCAGTTACACGATAATGCTCAGCAATAGAAGTCCTTATCAAGGTAAAATTGACAATGATAGGCCTACACCCCTATAGATGTTACGACGGAGTGATGGAGTTAGTTTATGCAGGACACAAGTTGGAAACACCCGATGAGTATATAATCTCTATAGCATTATTCCCACTGATGAGTTTCACGAAGTATACTTAGAGTAAACTTACAACTCCAATAAAAGATACACATGAATACATGGTGATTCAATATATCGATTATTTTAAAACCATTGTCAAGAAATATTTCTCTCTGATTCACATCTTATTTTCTGTATAGAACATAATTTGATTAGATATTTATTATAAAACCATATTCTGGGCGTCCGCGACAAACAACCCTTTTTCTATCAGCGGCTTCAATGAATATTTTGTATACAGAGCTATATATCCGCTGATAAGTGAGTGTATTTTGACCGCAGACAGGCAGTAACAGTAAAGGTATATTACAGGGTTTGCAAAAACATCACCCTTGCCGCGGGAAGATGATGATATGGCGCAAGACCACCATTATTGACTTGCGTTTTGTCAGCCTCGAATATAGTTCTTGATAAAATTAGTGTATTGTCTTGTTTTATTTGTTCTGGTACTGGAAATTTGTCATTGGTGGAGTATTTGGTATTAATGTGAAGTAATTGAGTGGAGGTTTCTGTTCAGTGTAATATTATAGCCTCAATAGGTCACTTTTGGTGTATTTATCACCATTTGATTGAGGGCTGATTGGGCTGTTGGTTGACAGCCCCTACGACACTCCAGGGCTTCTTACTCAAAATTTCATCGGTCACCCCCTTTCAAGATTTTAACTCAGAACCCCAAAAGGACCGATTAAGGTATGTGCCAGGCGTTTTCGCCCATTACAAAATTGGGAGGGAGCTGTGGGACCAAACGTTAACATTACGGCTTACGGCATATTAATGGTGGTCTTGCGCCATATTCATTTAATAGGAAACTCAATAGATAGGACTAGTTTCTCCATAGTATAAGTATGAGCAAGTTATTGAGGCAAGTTAGACAAAAGTGACGTGGCATCTATATTTTGGTACATACATTTTATAACCTCCAAATACCATAGAATTTGTCAACTCAAATGGCATGGAGGTAAGACGGCGACGCTTTTAACCATATGCGGTATATATAGATATAATTCACACAGTGCGTATACGTACATGCAGCTATAGCGTCCGCCTTCATTAAAATTCTATATCAGTTAACATCATGTGTATTGAACGAAGCTAATTTATTAATATATCTATGCTTATAAGATTTGTAATTAGATTTATTGGCTCGTTCCATGAATTTCCGTTGAAGACTTTCATAAGAAGAGATAATATATTAATGTGCGGTAAAGCTGAATTAGTTAAGTGTTATCATGGAGCTACCGATATTAATCAGGAAACGAAACCAATATAAAAGCGCAGTGAATAAATAATTCATTCAAACTTTCTCACGATCCAGTCTGATATATGCAAACAAATGTTCAGCCTACTTCACCCGCAGGGCACATTGATAACCACCCACGCATGTAGGCCTATACTATTTACAACGGTTGCCGTTCATTGTCTGGTTTTGGTCAGTTGAGTTCGCTATACTGGGCTGTTTAAGAACAACGGACCTCAGACAGCCCGACATTTCTTCTTTAATCCAGTGAGTTCATTTATGATTTAGTCTCAAATCGAAGATAATATTCATATAGTATACAGTGGCTTATAAGGGACACGGTTACTTTTCTTTGGTTTATAATTATTTTTCTGTTAATTTCTACCCAAGTTAAAATATTCGAACTTGAGAGGCAATAATTTCTACTCGGGGTAAAATATTTCTGCTTTTTTTTGCTGATCGTCTGGAAAAGGAATCACAAAAAAAAAATCGTTATTTGTGTTTGTTTGTTTGATTGGAGTTTAACGTGGTACACAAATGTATTTCACTTAGATGAAAACGGATTGTCCACTTCACACTGTTCCTTGCCTACTATGGTGGAAAACTGGGAAGAAACCTCGTAATTACCACCCCCGCGATCGCTGGAGACAAATCTTGTGACTCACTCATAGGGCCAGCCTATACCTGAGGGTTGACAGATGGACTCGATCATAATGTTACGTAAGAGAACGGGCGACAGCAGCGCGACTGTGGCGCGACAGTATAGCATCTAGTATGAACTTTATTACATGAAAAGTAGTGTTTTACATTAATTTTGTGCAGCGCGACAGTCGCGTCGTGTCCGGTGTGAATTGGCTCTTCATTAAAATATATTATAGCGAACTTCTGTCATAAAGTTAAAACAGGTGACTTAACACCGAGGGATATTTCAAAGAATGTGAATTGCTAGAACCCTTATTTTATTGATGATTTCTGGCCTTTCAAATTCGGACAAATTTTACGTAGATACGTATTCATTTCTTATAAACGGCTAAATATATATATAATAAGTCCAAATTCATAATTTAGTGAACATCACAACATGGATATAAAAAATGTGACTCAAACTTATTAGTGAGTTTGTCCCTAATCATGTATTTTATCAGACTTTCTGTTGACCAGGCATCACTTTCACAATGTCGTACAAGAAGTAAATACCGTGCATGTTAAACTAGGCTATAGCGGAAAAATATCTTAGGATATGTTATTGTCCTATGACATTTTGTGAAAGTGGCCCCTGGGCTCCATTTGAATGGCCACTGATCGCCCTGTATTTACAGAGACATCTTCCCAATGAGCGGAACCACTTTCAGGTTCATTTTCTGTAACTTTTCAACGCAGCGTGCAACTCTGTGATAAACCTCCACCATCACTATATATCTTACCAAGAAATCACAAAGCTGCACTCTACTTTTTACCACAGGTAGAGACACCTGTAAATTCTCAATTTAACATTTATCGTTTTAGCAATTATTTAATCAATACAGTGTCCTCTCTTATAGTTTGGACACACTAATTTTTCGACAGTATTTAGGGGTTGAAGGAAAATAACCATTTTGTTTATCACCATTTTGGGGCAACAAGCAATGTCGGCTATATTTTTTGTGAAACTATGTGAAATACAACCACATCTATGGTATTAACAGAATTTAATTAAATTCAATCCCATTGGAAGAGGCTTAGATGTAGTTCCAGTTAATCTGTGAATTTATTTTCCACTTACAGTGTTTATAACACAAACAGGCATAATTATTGTGAGAGTAAAATGATGGCCAGTTTGCTTTAAAAGGGAACACCTGTTAAGTTTTTGGCCTGTTGTGGTAATGAATAAAGCTAATTGTGCTAAATTATACCAAACAGTTATGTTTCAATTAATAGATATCACGCAATAAAGATTTTCCGGCCAAGAGTTGTGAGGTAGCCGTATGGGGTTTAAACAATGACTTTTTCCCTATAGGCAGACGTCCTCAAGCTTCTGACCAATCAAATGAGTTGTTTTTTTCATTGATTTAAATCCATTTTTATCGATAAATTAAATGTAAAAAAACAAAAATAGGGCACCTCTCAAGGGGTGCAAGATACGCCCGCTGCAAGTTGTTGGTTTTTGTACGGTTTTTAGTATAATGGAGATGGTGACCTTGACCTTGACTCAATGGCCTTGGGACATGGCCATGACACACCCCCTAGTCATAAGGAACATTTGTGCAAGGTATAAGCTTCTTCAAAGTTTTTGTTATGGGCCCGATAAGATTTTTAGTATAAACGAGATGGTGACCTTGACCTTGACTCAATGACCTTGGATATAGGTAATGAAACACCCCCTAGCTATGAGGAACATTTGTGCAAAGTATAAGCTTCTTCAAAGTTTTTGTTTAAAAGTTATGGGCCGGACAAGGTTTTTAGTAAACTGGAGATGGTGACCTTGACCTTGATTCAACGACCTTGGATATAGGTCATGACACACCCCCTAACCATGAGGAACATTTGTGCAAAGTATAAGCTTCTTCAAAGTTTTTGTTTAAAAGTTATGGGCCGGACAAGGTTTTTTAGTATAATAGAGATGGTGACCTTGACTTAATGACCTTGGATATAGGTCATGACATACCCCCTAGCTATGAGGAACATTTGTGCAAAGTAGAAAGTTTCTGTTTTAAAGTTATGGGCCGGACAAGGTTTCTAGTATAATGGAGATGGTGACCTTGACCTTGATTCAATGGCCTTGGATATAGGTCATGACACACCCCCTAGCTATGAGGAGCATTTGTGCAAAGTATAAGCTTCTTCAGAGTTTTTGTTTAAAAGTTATGGCCCGGACAAGGTGGTGCGGACAGACGGAAAGACGGACGGACAGACAGCACTATAACATAATGCGTCCACTTTCTTCGAAAGCGGGCGTATAAAAAAGCTTGTTGAAATGAAAACTAGAGCATGTTTGAAAAAGAAGGAAAACTCACGGTTTGAAAGGAGCATGTTGAAAAAGAAAAAAAAATCTAAAGCAAGTTTGAAAAAAAAATTAAAAAATGAGAATGGTAAACAAGGAAATATCTACATAGCATGCTTAAAAATAAAAAGAGGATCATATTGAAAAAGCTAAAAACTCTACAGCATGCTGAAAAAAAGAGTGATGCTTAGAAAAAAAGATCAGCTTTTAAAAGGAAAAAACGATGCCAAAAAAAAAAAGTATGCTGAAAAAGGACAACTACAGCATGCTCAAAATGGGAGCATGTTAAAACATTAAAACTGTACAGCATGCTCGATAAAAAGTAGCATGGGGCTTCTGGTGAACACGGAAATATCCACACAATGCTTAAAAATGGATCCTGTTGAAAGAAATAAACTACAGCATGCTTCAAAAAGGAATGTAGTAAAAAGGGGAAACTGCAGCATGCTTAAAAAATGGCATGTTCTTAAAAGGAAAACAGAATGCTTAAAGAAGGAATATGTTGAAAAGGGAAAAGTACAGGATGTAAAAAGGAGCATGTTGAAGGAAAACTGCAAAATGCTTAAAAAAAGAAAAAAAATTAAAGCCTGGTTGAAAAAAAAACGACATGCTTAAAAAGGATGCATTTTGAAAAAAAAATGAACATGATTTAAAAAAAATTGTTAAAAACAAAAATACAGCATGCTTAAAAAGGGAGCTTTTTGAAAAAGGAAAATTGTATTGCATGCTTAAAAATAGGAACATATTTTTGGACCAGTGTGTCTTTTAATATAAACTAATTAGATTTAAAAAAATGGGAATTTATTGTTTATTATAAACTAAATTCAAAACATACATGAAATAGAAACTTCAGAAGTATAAAAAAAAAAATTACCTGAATGTCTATTCTATTAAAAAATAAAAGACACAAAAAGGATGAGAAAAAAGGTAAAAATCAAATAAATCTTTTCAAATTTCTCAATTCAGAAAAAACTGTCGACAGAAATATGGAAATTTCAATCTTCAAAATAGTAGCAAAATTTGAGCAGTTCATTAAAAGGGCAAAAGCAGGCACTCAAGTGAGTCCCAAGAGATTCTGGAGAAATGTTAGTAGACTAGCAGGCCCACAATTAAATAAGATCGATAAACAAATGTTGAAGTCATTTGGAAGTTGAACTGATTATAAAAGTCTGGTGGGATCGAAACTCCTAGCAGCAGCAATCAATTATGTGTATTAGCTACCATGAGTAAATACAGCAGCAATACACACACATAAAAAAACAACATGAAAACTAGGAGCCTTTTAGAAGTTGTTCGATTTGAAGAACTTTGTTCAACTGCAAAGGGATTTAAAATGCTGTTTCAGGGCCTATGCAAGACTGGGACAGACAGTGGACTTAAACAGCAGGACGGACCACGCATTCCAGAAATTAAAATCATTTAGTAAGAACTATTGTATTCAAGTCAATATTGTACAAATAAATCCCTTGATAGAAATTCAATTAAGCTACGCCCTGAATAAATGCAAACAATTGTGACAGGCGGAAATTAAAATGACTGAAAGGTAACAGTCACATGAACACTTTCAATACATTTCCATGATAGAGAAAAAAAACAATTCAACTAAAAAAAAGTGATTTTACGCACATTGTTTATGAAGGTACATGAACAAATCGAGCAGACAACGAACTCCAAAAGTAAATCAAATCAATTGGTCGTCACAACAAGTGCATGGACGACACAAAATAGAATCTGGATCAGTATTGTTTACTTAGCTCAAAAATAAAAATTGATGGATAAACTAATGGTCAAAATTGCTTCCAAATCTGAACGGATTATAAAAGTCTGCAGTGGTCAAAATTCAGAGCAGATAGCAATTCTGCAGACCTCTTGTGGACCTGCAAATGCGAGAGTGAATGCAATAAACAGGCAGCGATAATGCTATAAAAATGTGTTAATATGTGATATAAACAGATCTTGTGAGGCCATTACAAGAATAGTGTACAGTGGACTGGAACAGCAGGACAGACTGCTCTGAAATTGCAAGAACACTTCATATATAATTGAAAGCCAACTTTTATAAATAAATCGGAGTTAACAAATTCTCTTGGTTAAGCTTAACTTTACAATATATACTAATAACAGGAAGTATTTAAAAAGAAACATTGTTGGAAACTAATTTGGCTAGGCAATAATGGATCACTTATCAAAGACGTGCTCAAGAGTATTTCACTGGAGAGATATGGCAGTAAAAACAATGGGAATAAGTTAGCCTAGGTTTCGTGAAAATCAATAATAGGCCATAATTCATCAATATTCTACATTACTGATCTTTTATTTTTCAAAAAGAAATATAACTTACCACTGTTTCAATGCGGGTCTCCAACCTTACACACAATTTCTTCCAGTACAGCTTATGGTCGTCTTAAAACGCGAAATAGCGCGAAATCCCTCGTGTATTATTTCATATCTCAAGAAAGGCTTGATACGGATCTGCTTTGTCGGAAATATTTGCGTTAAATTGTAGAAGAATTAAGTCAAAACGCTTTAATACGACGATTGCGTTTTGATCGGTTTAGTATAAACCGGTTTATAACGTTGATTATGGACGCGGTTTAAAAGCACAAAAGTAAAACTTAAGCATAAAAACGGGCAACAGTCAAACTACAAATACCCCTATCATTTCTACGAACAGATGTATACAATGTCCCTAAGTGTCTGATGTGTATATATGTATATGTAGACCTGAAAAAAAGTCCTGAAAAAAAGCCCTGTAAAAAAACCCTGAAAATTTGGTAAAATTCAACAGAAATTTATAATCGTCACAATTACAGTGACAACAGTGAGTCGGAGACACACTGAATAAATACAGTGGGTATTTTACTAGTGCTCATAGTTGGTCCTGAATCTCGCTGGCAACTTTTCTGCCAGCAAGATTTAATGTGAAAATAAAATAAAAAAGGCGTAAAACTCACGAAAACGGCCGAAAATTCGCGCGACGGATTCCCGATAGAGAGCGACCCTCCCAGCGAGAAAATAGGACCAACATCTGGACAGTGGCATCACCTTTTGCAGCCACAAAAAAGAGAATGCAGAGCTTAATGCTAAACAGAAATTTCAGAGCACTAAATCTCCCACGGTTTAACTATCGCGTTAACATTTGTGTCCAGTAAGTACAAGGAAATATCCACTGTTTGAAAAGAGAATTGTCTACCTGAATCTTCTTGGTGGTATTGCTCCCGCTTCCACTCTACCGAAATCCACAAGAAATGCACAAAGTTAAAAAGTTTCTAACTACACAGGAGCATGCATGTTCTACATACTGAACCACAAGATCGCCTAAGATGAAGTCTTCTAAGGCTAACCACAAGACAATGTAGTTTGTCTATCTAATCAAAGGTTTTTGTCCCACAGACACCGGGATGTAGAATAATATAAAGAATGGCGAATCTTGTCCTGTTCTAGATAAACTCCCAGACTGAAGCCTCTGAATAGAACTAAATTACACTAATACACACGTTGATTGCATGGCGGACAAACAGTTCCATAAACAGTTCAAACACGAGTAGTGTTGGTTGGCACAGTCTTGCAGCAGATGTCCTCTAGATGTCAAGTGGAAGCCGGGGAAAACTATATCACATATGCGGTGACTGAAACCTAGTCATCTAAGCTAACTATCGCCATTTGTATTGCCTTAGCTTTATCCTATCATGGGCTTAAATGACGTCTCACCCCCAACTTTCTTGTGGCCATGTGGATACCGGACATATAACATGGCCACAAGAAAATTGGGAAGGTAAGACGTCATTTAAGGCTAACCCTACCACTAAATTTTAACACGTTGATGATGAATCCAGAATACCTGAAAATCACAGCCTGTCATTTAAAATACAATGATCTTAAACGAAGTTGGTACGAAACGCGCGTGTAATCGATAATATACACAAAAATGAGCATACCTTATTGAGCATCTCGTCGTCACAGTAGGCCTATATTACTAGAACACGTGCACGTTAAAAAATCCTACTTTAAACTGTTTTTAAAGCTTTGACTGAACGATTATTTCTGATAGCATTTACATTTGTCTCAATAAAAATATGTTTATCAGACTAGCAAAGCTTGAACTATTCTATCTAATCCAATACCAGTTCTGCAAACTGAAGACAGGTACCCAACACGTTCAGTCTCAAAAAGGCGAAAAAGACAGATCTGTGGACAGCTAACGCTTAAATACCAACGACCAGTCACCGATGACATAATATCTATCGCCCCTATATCGGCTGTGCAGGTTCACATTTAGCACGAAATTAAAATCCGTTATGTTTTAACTACAGACTGTCCATATAATGCAAGATTTTTGTTCTCGTTATGTTTGTAAAATTTAAACTAAAATTTAAATGATTGAAAAGAGTCGATTATAAAAAGTACGTGCACACCTCTAGAATATCAGCCAGGAATGACTTGAGGCCCCCCTCTTCCCCGCAAAATTCTTCCAATTTACCAGACGACAGTGAAATGGACAATAATCTGTGGGTTTTCGTGACGTAACCTGTCAATAGAATTTTCCACGGAGTATCAATAGAAATTAGACTATGAACAGCACTGACGTGAGCTCACCTTATGCGGATCTTTCTGTCACATTGCCAAATTGCAAGCAAAAGGAAAACCTCCAACTTGTATGTGTGTTTTTAAATCGGTGTGTTTATCACGAAGATTGTTTTTCTAGATCGGAATAATAGGTGTAGAACAATTCATAAAACTAAGCTTTAGTGATTGCTAAGAATATTGAATTACTATAATTAAATTTCTACAGTAAATGTAACCGATTGAGAGAATGGGGACAACGTGGGAAACAAGGGGTAGGTGTCGGGCGGGGGGTGCAAGTCGTTTCTTTCTTTACAGAAGCATGTGTTATATAAATCGAGCGGCCCTTGCCAATAACTCTCAACTAAAACGAGCCCTCGCTCAACGTTGTCTTCTACCTATTGTCCAATAAAAAAAAACTAGCTGCTGCCTGACATAATTATTATATTAAACCAAGACCATAGCTCAAGGTAAAGAAAAGAATAATTTATCACAGCATCCATGAATATATTTGTAAAAAATAAAAATTAAAACGATTATAAAATAAAAAAAGAAATTAAAGAAATAAAAATGATATAAAAAAATCTAGCGACGGCAGTCCTTATTTACTAAACAGAGTTAGCTAATGTATATTAAAGATATTTAAACGGAAATGACTTCGTGTGCCAAGTCTTTCCCAACCAATATACTGGGGGAAAACAGTTTTACATTTAGAAAAAAGAAATATCTTGTCGATAAAAGCGCGTCATCTACACTCCGTATCTACTTTCGATCTAGCATAGGCCACTTAGCAGTGCTATCGTCAAAATAAGTATTAATTGTTGTCAGACTAAAATTCCTTGTGAGTGATGATTGAGCTATTAAATATAATTATCATAACTATCATTCATGTATGGTACGGCTGGCTTAAACCACGGTCGCCTGTATTGTAAGTGTTTGGTAGTAAATAAAATACTATAAACATTGTAGGCATATAGATAGGGACCATTCCATACATTGACTAAAGGTTTTATTTCTTGCCTTATTGTTTATTTCTCAATTATTTTTTCAATAACGTATTTTATTTACTGTTAAACACTTACAATCCAGGCGACCGTGTCTAAAACCATCGTTGAGTATTTCGTTTTCGTCAACCGCACATCATTTGCGTTTTTCGTTTTATATACTTAAGTTTTAATACAAATATATTAGCACAAACGATAGCATTGCTTGTGTTTTCAGTGTGTTTAGGGAGGGAGGGGTAGGTGGGGATGGGACAACTTGTCAAGCCAACGATTCACCACACACAGATTCAAAGAAGGACAGGAGAGACTTGATGCAAACACGCATCTTACACACAAGTCAAAAGATATGTTTGTTTGATTGGGGTTTAAACGCCGTACTAAAGGGTATTTCGACGGACTTACCACTTCACACTGTTCATTGCCTTTTTATGGTGGAAAAGCGAGAGTAAACCTCGTAAAACCAACCCTGTAATTACCGGAGACACATCGTGACTCCCTCATATACCCGATGCTCGACAAAAGGACTCGATTCCTTGAACGGTACATCGAAGTAGGGTTAGTTACCGCGCACGCTAACCACTAAGCCACGACTGCGGGCCTACAGTCAATAGAGATACGACGTCCATACGTACGTATTCCAACCGGGAATTCCTTTGATGGCTTTAATACGAGTTCGTTTTCGTTGAAAAAAAAAAAAAAATGATAAGACAGGTGTTTAGAACTGGGAATAATTGTCTTCAAACGGTTATTCACTAATAAATCCGCTAGGCAAATATTACCTTCTTCTTTCGTCCATTTAGGCAGTATAATCCACTTAATCTGGTCGAATCTGAGGCGATTCGATAAATTTGACATTAGTCTGTCTTAACAAACTACCCAA
Organism: Mopalia ciliata; assembly: GCA_034783835.1. NCBI lineage: Eukaryota > Metazoa > Mollusca > Polyplacophora > Chitonida > Mopaliidae > Mopalia > Mopalia ciliata. Next base: position 15,486 of record JAVFBW010011783.1, read on the forward strand.
TCAACTGACTGAAATGCGTCACATGACTGAGAATTCCCCTTTTCATGTGATAACAACGTTGAGCGTGTATAGCTGTACCGTCAATAAAGCGTAAGTATGCCCATTGGCAATACCTGGATCTAGACGTTCGAAACCTTTAGAAATCAGGCCAGCTTTTGAATAATAACCTTGCTAAACAACATTCCGTCCTTTTCGCTGAACACTCACAGAGGGACAGTTCCCGTCTGATTGACACCCAGGCATGACCTACCCAATCTCGTTACCGGGAAGACGGTTTAAATTGATCAAACACGAAAGGGGCAATGAGCATTTTGGTCTATGGTCTATTAGTTGCAATGGTTAAGTTGGGATCCTCTGAAATGGAAGTGAATTTTTACGGACACAGGGCTCTGACAAATGTTTTTGGTACGACTATGGTAGAGATGTACAAAGTAGTACAATTCCTGTAAAAAGATTTTTGATTGATGTCTTTGCTTAAAATGGCTGATAGCGTTGTTGGTTTCTCTCCCGGGTTTCTACTAAACATATAGCAATGCAAATTCGTCATATAAAACAAATACCCTTGAGTACGATACTAACACCAAGCTAACACTAAATATTTTCATGTAGAAGATTGTTGATTGATTGGATTGATTTCACTCCGCACTTAAGGTTATTTCACTCAAATAGATGGCGTGCCAGACCAATTAGCGAAGGCACAAAGACAAGACAGAACGTACTACAAAGACATCACAAACAATCGGCTGCATGTTGCCCCTTGTAGATTTGGGGCACTTGGATGCGATATAGTCACGATTCGTCAATTTCAGGTGATACGATCTGGTCTCCCGTTCAGATACTATAGGATTGTCCCTAGTGAGTCCCCAATTAGGTCTCGATGTGACACGATCATTTCGACCAGTCCCCGATTAAGAACGATTGGGTACGTGTAAGAAGTATAGAGTGAGAAGTTGGGTTAGTATTTGGTATCACTTAGTACGGAATGGTTTTTCTTATCAAGTTTCAAATTGTTTGTGAGGACGGATCCGGACTATGTGATAAGCAACGTTTTTTTCTTCCCATGTAGTCCAGAGCAGTGTTATTGAGTACGTACTAGGGTATGAGTAGTTCGGTATTATTTGCTATTCCATAATATATTCTTTATAATAATAAGAAAGGATTGTGCACTGCCAAGTAATTGTAGTCCGGAGCTGCTCTGGGGTACATATAAAGCATAAACCCGCCTTACTTACTAAAATTCACCAATCGTAACCATCTTGCATCAAAGCGCACCAAATCATACCAGAATGTATCGGACTCGCATCACCTCGTATCCAAGCCTGACTTTTTAGAGAAGTTCCACGATCAGCTACGAATGACCAATTGTCGCGTTCGACACGAATTGCAGGACAGAAGGAACCTAGCATTAAGGTGTCGGCCTACTATCCCGTTTTGATGTACCGCACATGGGTTCGATCCCGTTTGTTGCCCTTTATGAGCGAATTGATCTCGATCAGGAAACTATAAATTATAATCATGAGAAAATGTCCCAATCGTGGGACGCTTAGTTCGAGTTGGGAGACTTAGTAAAAAGGGGACTTTATAAGTCATATTAAAGTCGCAATAGGGAGACTATAAGTACAAAAAGGCAATATGGAGACTATAAGTACCAAAAGGCAATAGGGAGACTATAAGTACCAAAAGGCAATAGGGAGACTATAAGTACCAAAAGGGATACTATAAGTCCCAATTAGGAAACCATAAATCCTAATCGGGAAACTATTCAACCCAATTGGGACAATATAATTACCAAAGGAGACTATAAGTCCAATCTGGAAAGTATATTGGTACCTATATTCTCCCGATTGGGTCTATAAGTCTTTCGATTAAGACTTTTAGTCCCTCGATTGAGACATATCATATCCTTAATGGGACCTATCGTCCTCCGACGAGTAGGTCCTATTGTCTTCCCATAAGAACCTATCGTCGCCATATTATCTCCTAATTAAGACTTATGATCTCCTAATTAGGAGAAAATTTATCCGAATTAGGACTTATTATCTCCTAATTAGAACTTATTATCTCCTAATTAGGAGATAAAATTTTCCAATTCGGACTTATTATCTCCTAATTAGGAGATAATCTGACAGAAATTTTTTTTTACAACGTGGCCCTCTATGCTGCCGTACCTTACAGCCGTTGCCGAAGGTATTGACATTAACCAGCTACAGTTGAATCAAATACAATTACTGACTATATCTTTGTATCTACAAGTATCAGAAGTAGTGTAAAAGAAAGACTACTCTGTTTATTTACCTTGCTTATTTTATATAAATTATGTAGCATTGTCAGGAGTCAAATTGTGACTTTTTTTTTACATTTCTGAAACCTACTTTTTATACCTTGATAATGCAAACAGTTTGTCATAAAAAATTAAGTATTCTAAAATATTTTTTTTTAGATTTACATTGCAAAATGTGTGTCTCAATGATAATGTGTTTCTTTGAGACTGGCGAAAAGGATGATAAGCCGATTATCTCCCTTGAGTTACTAGCTACTGTCTACTACTACAAGCCGATTAACAAAAGGGCCCGCAGATCGATACCATGGTCGTCTTTATTAGATTACACCTCAATACAAACTACTTGCCCCAGTAGGACTCCTACTGATAGCCATCAACAAAGGTGTAAACGAAATCAATGATACCGACGTCAATAAAATTGCAGAGTTAAAACTACCATTTAAACACATTTTTTTAAATACAAATTATGTATGCAAACAATGATTGAACTAGATTAAACTGTATTTTGTCTTTTCATTCAATTAAAAGAACATTTTCTTTATTTAATATCTTAGGAGTAATCTGAAACCAATTTAAAATTAAATCATTTACACATGTTTAGGTTGTTTTCTCCTTCATTGTCTTGATTTTCAACGCCTATGTAATCGTTTATTTCTCAAAAACTATCTGCACAAAGACTGTGAAATTTGGCACACACAATCTTGAGGCCATTTGTGCAAAAACTAACTTGAATTTAGAAAAATCATATGAGAGTGTTTTGGTCGCAATACTTGTCTACAGATACATGGGAATTTTAAGTAAACATTTCCAACCATCTGAGAAGAATAGGAGTTATAAAAAGTTCCATTTAAAAAAAATATTTAAGCTTTTTGCTAATTTATGTCATTATAAGATTAAATGATTCATATTATTTATTATATTTAGGACCTTGGAGTCCTCCACGTTCTAAATATATGTGTTGTTAATATAATGATTTTTTGGAAATAACTGCAAATGTCGCGAAAACTAACGGCGATTAAAGGACACCCAAGGGACCAGATGAAGTGTCCTGCCAAGTGGGGTTTTCCTGATAAGTGAATCAACGTAACATTACGTTTTGGTTTATTTGGGCTTTACTAGGCGTCCTCCTAAATAGGCGTCCCTTAAAGCGGGTTTGCACTCTAAGTACATATATTTCAAATTTCCGTGCCTACAACTTTTAAAATCCTGGCTACGCCCTGGCCCCTGTCCACAAGCTA
>JAVFBW010011894.1:0-19001 GCA_034783835.1 Mopalia ciliata
TGTGCGTATGCTGAACCGTGAACCGAACCGTGAGGTGTGAATCGCGATTAATCGAATTTTCGGTTAATCGTGACAGCCCTAGTTATACTGTATCACAAAAATACAAAAATAATAAAAAAGCTCTCCTAATGAGCAATTTTATTTACACATAAATTTCTTCTAGGTTAGGCAAGTCTGACATTGGGTATGTTCACTGTGTTGTCATATGAAGGGATGGAGGAGAGAACTATTATTGCAGCCACAAATAGTCAAAATTGCGCTCCTAAATATTCACTTCAAGTAAACTAGTACAACATAACTGAAACTTCTGAAATATCCCCTAGGGGATCTAAAGAGAAGACGGAATTATATGTTAACATTAGAGTTTTTTCTCCACATTTATGTGATGTTTTCTCATATTTTTCATTGCAGGTATGAACAGAACATGGAAGAGTTCAAAGTAAAAGTCTCTGAGACAATTAATAATTCTAAAAAAACTATGTATGACCCTCCTTCAACAGATGACCCTCATGAAATAAGGTAAATTTCAGATCATACGGACAGGCGGCTGGAGGAAGCTTTATGTTGCCCTGGTGCTCTCGGAGCTAAAGGGGAACAGGAATCTGTTCTGTTTGTGGTGTCTGTATTGCGTCCTGTTGTTGTTGTTATGTATTTGTCCTGTCTTTGTTTGTTGCCAGTGGTGTCGAGGGTGGTTTCCTGCACCCATTGGGCAGGCACGTCGTCATATAAGTGAAATATATGAGTATGACGTTAAACCCCCAATCAAACAAACAAACACATCATACAGACCATAGATATTCCGACCGCCTGCAGCTTGTTGGCTTTTCAGCCAGGAAAATTGCTTGCAAATTATGATGGGATGCTTTTTATTTGCCTGTCAATTAAATTATTGGTTTTGGAAAATAATTGTCAAGCGATGTTTCAAAAACACACTCCTTATCCTACATATGTAATGTTGGCTTGATTCACACTAGTCTTCCGTTTTACAGCTTTTGCAAAGGCCTGTTACAAAATGTAGTTCGTGTCTAAGAGACCTCTTACAAACTAAGTCTGATTCTCCTGCTATTCTCAAACAAATTATTGTACTATTTTAAAATATATGTGCACTTTATTGTTTGAACAATAAAGTATGCAGTGAAAACAAGACCTTCAGACATCTACCATCTTGCAAGTAGTCCTTCATACATGTTGAATAACTGAACAGTAGGTCTACAGTTTGCGCATTCGATCATAATGGGATCTGTTTTTAATTTCATTTAAACAATTAAAGTAAACACAAAATAGTTTCTTTAAAAGTTTATTATTGGAGTAAAATAAGATGAGAATTGGGCTGCTACCCATTGCTGCATGTTACAGTACACACGCCACTCTGACTGTACATGTATGTACTAAAAGGCCTACCTACACATATGCTGTCATTCACCATATAGCGTTTATTGCGGTCGGGTGTTGTGTCCTCGAAGCAGGATTTATGGCAGTGGGCAGGTGTAAAATACAGAGGGCTTAGTAATTAGTCAAAATCCACCAAAATTTAGTTTTTTTATATGAAATGGTATATGAATATGGTATACCTCTTTTTGTAGTGGGAGGCTGGTTTGAGTTTTGAGTCCTTCTGTCTGCCTCATGTATGTGCGTTGCATGGGTGGCTTTTAGTATATTTCTTTGTTTTCCATTGTATTTAGTGAGAATTGGATAATCGGTTGTATTAGTATAGGAATTTTCTCGGTGAAATGTATCAATTTGTAAATAGTACTGAAATTGAATACATTAAACTGAAATTACATAATATTTTATTTTAATTGACAGGTTTGGGCCCTGGGAAGTTGGGGTGCACGACGAGGCGAAAAAACGCATGCTTGGCTTAAAGGTAATTAAAGGTAATAGATCAGGGGTGTGGTTTATTTTCTCTGCTTGTATTACTTCCCTTCTCAGCTTTATATACTTCACAATTCGGAACAGCTTGAGGAACAGTCAATAGATTTTCAATAGAATGACAAAAGGTTCACACCTCTAATGGCTGAAACACTGCTGAATGCGGCCTTAATTTGAATCGTTCTACCTTGAAATGCATTTAAGACGACTTTCAAGTCTTATTTGATATTATATTTTTACTTAAGGAAATGTTGTCATGTGAGTGAAATAACCCTAAGCACGGCATTAAACTCTAATCAAACAAATAAACCTAATAGGAATTGTAGATTTTCCACGCAGATACCCCAGTAAGAAGTCGATATATTTATTTGTAGATATATATTTATGAATGTAGAGAAAGAAAATTTTCAAACCTCTAAAGGGTATATGGAACCCAGGCCTGGACCAACATATATATGTTGAGACAAGTGAAGTATGTAAGGCTGGTCAGCATCTAATTAATATAACATTCCTTCACTGGTCATTCCCACCCCTGACATTGTATATCATAAGACACATTCTGCTTCCGTTCTGTTTGTGTAAAATGAAACATTTCATGAACAAGGACCAGGTTTCTGGGTTGACAGTACTCTGAATTCCCTAGTAATATTTGTTAAATGCACATAGAAAGGGCATGCTTTCACAAGTCCCTGACATTGTATATCATAGGACACATCCTACTTCCCTTCTCTTGTTATATAAAATGTCTCATGAACAAGGACCAAGTTTCTGGGTTGACAGTCCCTAGTAATATTTTAAAATGCACATAGAAACGGCATGCTTCCACAAGCCTGTGCTGCATTTGAGATAACCGAACATTTTCTTTTTCCTCTGGCTTGCTGATTTTTCGAATACACAAATGTGTCATTGTGCAAATAAATCAAAATTGATTTAAAATATACAAATTTGTCAAAATCAGTAGCAAAATGCAAATTAAGCCGAATGCTGCTTGCAATTTGGGAAACCTTTAAATCAGTCCTCCTACATTAAGTTGACGTAACCATGGGGATACTCAGTTCTGTCCGTTCTCCCCAACTAGTAAAAAGATTTTAAAGTTGATTTATGTAAATCATGTCAAAATTTACTTAATGCAACATTATAAAAACACTGCTAAAGAAAGTGCCCATTAATAATCCAGGTATTGTTTCACCAACTAATATTAGCCAAGGTTGGATTTACCTTGGATGCCATTATAACACAAAACCTGGTTGTCATGACAACTAGGAACAGTGGAATGTTAACATAAATCAGGTTTTAACAAAGCTATTAGAGTATTTTTCAAAGTGACGAAAAAGCCAATTTTCAAACACTATTTTTAAAACAAAAACAATGCATTTTTCTTGTTCGTAGTGTTGTTTGATGAAAGTTTTTATCATAGAAACTTGCTATTTTACATTTAAGTTTTTTTCATGGAAAAGTGAAAGCTGGGCTAAAAATTTCTGGACTTTTTTGAGAAACTTTATGAATTTGGGCCCAGATGGGTAATCGTGCCAGCTATACTTTCTAAAGGGGAGAACTTAATTAGGACGATGAAGTAAAAGACCTCAGAACTGAAGAAGGAAGTGTCAGTAGAGTGGCTTGTTATGCATAACATTACCATATACTTGTATATACTATTTTATATAAGCCTAAAATAGTTGCTTAGTCAGTCCTTTATTATTAGACCCTTTCCATGCTTTACTGTAATATTTTCAGTCCAAATACAAATGCTCTAACCTCTTTATTAGGTTCATTATTTTATTGAGATAAATTTGTTAACCAAAACATAAAATTACATGTAACTGAAATTGAATGTTTAACAGTGTAACTCTTAACCAAAATGAGGTTTCCTCTTGGTTTTCCACCATAATAAGGTTGTGTACAGTGTGAAGTGGACAATCTGTCATCAAGTGAAATACCCTTGAGTACGACATTAAACCCCAATAAAATTTTAAAAAACAATCTCTTGAAAAGTCTGTACATTACCCGTAACAACTCGAGATTAAGATCTATTTAGAAATTTATTTCTGGGAGTTCAGCTGAAACTTGATATGATTCATTGATCTGGCGGTATGATTACATTTAAGAAATACAAAATATGGAATAATGTTATCTTAAAAGTTAGTAAATTGATCATGGATTCAATACAAATAGTTAGTTTAAAAAGAAATTTATTCACAATGAGATACAATTTAAGCTAAGTAGCTTATCTTTTGTGTCTCTTTTAGCCATTCAATACAAACATTGCTTCAAATTGTAGATAATTAAACATTAGAATTACAAAAACTCTGCCTGCTTTTATTAGGTGGTAGTTAAGAGCACTATTTAGAAACCAGTGTTTTAGAAAAAATGTACAACCAATTTCTTAAATTTCATAATATCAATATCTATTTCTGCTGAATTAACCTGTCTTATATCTTCCTGTGTGATTTTTGTTATTAATTTTGCCTGTATGTCGTTTCAGTGCTGATCTATGTATGCATGACTTTCCTGGATTGTTGGTGTTTGTATAACCCGGGATTATCACAACTATTTAAATGTGCACTCAAATCTTGAGTAAATTAAATATGAAGATAAACAAAGATCTGCTTTCACTATGTCTTAAACCATGGTTAATTAGATTACAGGTGTAAGTCACCTCCTGCCGGCTCCTGGCTATCCACCATATTTAAGTCAGGCCCTGTGAGGGAGCAGGTGGGTCATGGCCCTGCAGAATACTCCCTCAGCTTCCTCGGTCGATCATATGAGGCGAGAAAAGAGGCTGCTTTCTGTTGGCCTGGTGTTTGCAGAGCTAAAGGGTAACGGGAAACAGATTTGTTTGTGATGTTCTGTATTTGTGTCGTCATATAAGTGAAATACCCTTGAGTACGAGGTTAAACACCAATCAAACAAATAAACAAAAAACAAGTCAGGCACAAATAAATGGACTACAAATCTTGAGTAAATTAAATCTGAAGATAAACAAAGATCACTATGTCTTAAACCATGGTTAATTAGATTACAGGCTTTCCACCATATTTAAATAAGTCAGGTACCATTAAATGGAGAATATATTGTCATAAAAGTAAATATGATTTTGTAATTCATTTCAAACTGTACATTTTGTGCAGTTAGAGGGAGCTTGTTGGCAGTTGTTGCCCTGATGCTTTCTTCTCAGGGCCAACACAAAGCGCGGTCGGTTGGAGGGAGCTTCATGTTGCCCTGGTGCTCTCAGAGCTAATGGGGAACAGGAAGCCGATCTGTTTATGGCGTCTGTATAGCGTCCTGTTGTTGTCATCCTGTATTTGTCCCGTCTTGTCTTTGTTTGTTGCCAGTGGTGTCGAGGGTGGTTTCCTTCACGTCGTCATATAAGTTAAATATTCTTGAGTACGACATTAAACCCCAACAAACAAACCAACACAAAGCTGGGCGTTTTGGGATGTATTAATATTGCCTTGTGTGGCTGCCTTGTCATTTGTTGCTCGTGAAGGAGAAGGGGATTTCCTTCATCAATTAGGATGGCACGCCACCATATGAGTCAATTAACCTGAAGTATGTGCTAACCTCAATCAAAGAAACTGTCCAACTGTATACAGATGTGATCGATGGCTTGGGGAAGTGTGCATTGTGGACACAAGATTGTTTTTGGGGGCTCTGAAGAATTGTATTGTTACAGTATTGCTGTGGCTGTTGATAACCATATCTGAGAACATTCTAAATGCATTTCTACATAGCCAATTTTCAACAGTTTATTTGTTTGTGGTGTAACACTGTACTTAAGGTTATTTCACTCATACAACCGCATCTCAGCCTTAAAGTAAAAAGAAAGTAAACAACGTTTTACCCCATTTGCAACAACACAGGACAAATACAATGGAAAATCACAGAATACACAGACACTTAAACATCACAAACAGATCAGCTTTGTGTTACCCCTGAGCTCTGAAAACACCAGGGGCCGGTTGCTTGAGGTGCTATTAAATTAAATCTGCTATTAGATGATGTCATGCCATCTTGTAGGTCTATCTCTAACCCGGTATTAGTGATTTAATCTGGTGTTAGCGGCTAATTGTCTTTCGAGCAACTGGCCCCAGGGCAACAGGATGCTCTTTCCAACCGCCTGGTGAACACAATCCAAACCCTCTGCCAATTTTTGACGAGCTAACAGTTCACAATGTATGGTTAAGGAGGTGTGGCAGTTTAACATTGATAGAGTACATCACCATTCACCTCATATGTGTGAATACCTATGCGAACAGCATTAAACTATCAACTGCAGTCAAAGAAAAGCGATCAGCCAAGATTTCTACCAAGACTATCTGCAGAAAAGAAAAATGCTTAAATTTAATAATTAATATGAATTTTACCACTATTTGTTACACAAAATTGAGATTGTTGTTGTTGTTTTTACAGGAGAGCCCAAATGTTAGAGGAGTGGAGTCGGGCATTCAGAACCAAGGCTTATCGTGGATACAGCAAGGAACAACGAGAGTGTTCACGAAGGACCAATCACCAGATGCCGCCTTGTGATTTATAAAATCTTCCTCAGTAAATCTGTGATTGTTAAAATAATTGTTTCTCTAGAAACTTTCTCTAAGCTGTTTTCGTTATTTACATATTTTTATTACGAAAAAAAAAAAGTTTAGAGGATGCATCTAGCTTGTACAGCTTAGTCTGTTTTACTGCGAGAGATAGCTTAACAATTTGTGTCATATCATCTATATTAGCACTGTCTCAAAAAAAAAACAATAATTAAAATGAAACCCACAAGTCAAGGTGAAGTGTCTTTTTACAGTTCTTAGCATTTTTAGGTCAGCTGTTGAGTTGTAGAATGGGACAGACAAAGCCAAGTGGATATGGATGTAGTGACCATTTGCCTATCTTGTACTATGTAATAAGTCATTAGTGAAATTTTAAGATATATTTACTGTTCATTTCTGAAGACAAAAGTCTAAAAACAAATTTCCATAACCATTAGAGGAAACATTTTGCCAGATAAAAAAAAAATAATATTATCTCCTAGATGTCTGCAAACTTAACACTTAGCATTTTATTCATTCAAGAATGGTGTTTAACATCGATTTAATGGAGACTTTTGTTTAGATAAGCCCAAAAAAATCCTTGCTATTGGTTGTTCAGGGGAACCAATATTTTTTATTTTTATATTTTACACCCCTTTCTACAACATATAGCTGAAGTCAACGTTTAATCAGATAACCTAGGCTGTATTAACCAATGTGGAAATAGGTAATTTAGTATATATTTTCAAAACTTGTAAAAGATAATTTTTCATGTATTTATAACAAATGACCCAAATTATGGGAATTTATTAATTTTATTATCAGCCTGCAGACCGGAGATTTGAGAGTTTGAGTTACCTCAAATAATATTAAATCTCTAACTGTACATGTAATGTTCTGTGGAAATAAAATTTCTTGTGTTTGTTTTATTTCAAACCGAACAGTTATATAATGTTTTTGATATCTAGCAAAGTGTATTTCACCTCCCAATATTTTCTTGCCCAATATGTTGTAGTTATTATTTCATAATTTTCAAATTTTCGTCCATGTTTATTTACTATTTAAACATTTGTTTTTTTTTTTTACTTTTTACAGTTCGAGTGTATATTTTGCTTTAGAATGTCAGATATAAAAAAAAATTTGATGCTAATTTTTGTAAATATTTTGTTTTGGTTCCAATTCTTTTTACTTTCATTTATTTTCTCTTTGACTTTTTTCACTGAGTTGAACCACAGAGAACGTTTATAATTATTTTTGAAACATTTTTGTATACAATAACATTGGTCTTGGTATGATAAATAAAATACCGAACTATATGATTGAAAGTATTTATTGTCAGTTGCAACCACATTTTGTCAACTAATTTACTGGCCTTGGGGACCCAAAAATGTTTATTTGTACAAAACTGTGATTTACCAGCGAGACTGGTCTGAAAAATCACTGGCATGATGGCTCGGGTTAGATTTAATTTAAATTTTTCTGACTAGTCAAAGAGTTGTGGTTAATGGAAATTTAAGATGCTGTAACATGTACTCGGCTAGGTTTATGAAAGACACTATGCAGCTTTTAATCTGACATATCTGTTGAAAATTCACAGACAGGTAGAGCAAGTCAATACCTTGAGTAACAGGCGACTTGACAAATAGTGTCAAGATTTGATTGTGGAACTACCCCAATATCTTGGCATTGCCTTGTCTTAAGGAATTGGCCCTCTGTCTAAGGGCAGTTTGTTTGAAGATTAGCTATGCTGTCTTTACTTAGAACTGGAGGAACTAAACTTAACATTATGAAAACACTTCACATCTTGGTTGTGTTAGTGTCAATTATTGTTGGCATACACTGCCGTCATATTAGAGAAATACCCTTAAGCACAGTCGTAAAACGCCAATCTATCAATCTTTTGGGGAATCAAGGAATGGACTTGTGAGTTTGGAAACCACTATGACTATTATATACACCAGCCTTAATGATTTTGTGGCTCTGATATAAGTTTTCAGGCTCACATATTAATATATATAGAGCTCAAGTCCATATCGTTAGACTTTTTAACCCTTTTAAAATGTGCCTTAGCTTAACTATATATCAAAACATTTTAATCGCATTTGCCATTTTAATAGCATATCATATATGGTATTTACTCATATGTAACTTGTCTAAGGAGTGATACCATTACTTATCAAAACACATCTAACCTCTACTTCCAAGTTAAATGTTACGTGGATGATAGAAAGAGTAAATATTGGCTTTAAAGGCTTAATTATTACTTAATTATTAGGTGCAATATTGGCTAAATATTGATGTATATGGTTTTTTGTGGTATTATTTTTATGTTTAGAAATTTCCCTTGATAGTGTACTTGTATTTTAGAACAATTATTTAAACTTCAAAACAAGTCAAAGCCCCAGACAGTTAATTTGCTTTTTGTTGTTCACAGCAATTTAACTTAACAGGAATCCTCTAAAAACAGCCAGTGTTGCAAACCATGGTCAGGTTTCTGCATGTATGATATTAATATAATCTTCTGTCTCTTAATATTTTGGTTTTATTGTTTGGAATATTAAATTATATATGTGAAGTATGGTACTATCACAACAACAAAAAAAAACATTATTTGGTGTGGGAAGAATCATTAAGATTAGCATGTCTGTGTAGTTAGTTCATGATTATTATATCAGAAAGTTTTGTAATGTTTTCATTCAATACTTTTTCAAACCCAATGTAAATGTCATTTTTTCCATAAAGCAGGCAAACACTATTTATTGAGCAATAAACTCGCATTTTGTCCAATCTTGTTTGTTCCTTGAGTTACTGTAGGTTGATTCGTGCTGAACTTAATGTTCACTTTTACACTGTTTGATTGCGGTGTAATCCTATATTTAAGTGCCAACTCTTAAGCCCAATTCACACCAGAGGCGACAGTCGCGCGTCACGAAAATAATGTAGAACACTACTTATTATGTAATAAAATTCATACTGGAGACTACAGTTGCGCGACAGTCACATGTTCTCTAACGTCACATTGTGGCGTTATTCGTTTACATTGTGATGTCAGTGCCTGAGCGAGTTTACCAATGTTAAAGCATGGGAATGAAACATGTTGTGCAGCGCCCAGTGTGAACAAGACCCAGGCGATGCAACGTCCAGTGTGAATTGGCCTTTACACAACAGTTTATCCCCCTAATCCCTTCTTAGGACACAACAGATGCAGACCTGCCTACACAGTGTATTCTGGACTACTTTGTACGCATAGTTTATGTTAAATACACCAAAAGTCCATCAAAATACACACAGAAATTAAAATTCTGTACTATGCTGTAACACAAAAGTACACAGTATGGTAAAAAAAAATACTTCTAAAAAAAAAAATAATTGTTTACACATAGATAATTTCTTCTAGGTTAGACAGGCCTGCAGATGCACTTTGGGAATGTATCTTTCATAACCAATTGTGATTGGTTGACGTGAGTGTGTGACCTCTGAACTGGGGAGTATCATGCAGTTGAAATTGTTGAAGGGCTTCTCCGAATACCTCTGGGAAAACAGCTTCATTTGTTAATAGAGATTGTACTGTAACCTTATAATTATCCTTAGTTTTGAAGCAGGTAGTGTCCTTGAACCACTAATTGTCCCTGTTCTAGCATACATGGATATCCAGGCAACTAGAGCCGAATTTTTCATTTACATAACCATTGATCTACTATACATGTTTTAATGAAAAACCTTCTGATAAAAGTTAGCCTATTATTTTCATACGGTAGTCCTTAAGTCTTAAAATAGTAGAGGAGTGGAAAGAATTGTCGTACGTAGCAGTAGACTTCACTGTGTTGTTAACTTTGAGCACATTCATATTATCACATAAGTAGAATACTTGTACAAAGTGGATACGCAAAGACAATATATCCACTACAATCACTAGTGAGAATGTGAGAGACACATTTGGTCAAAACCCTGTAAAAGTCTCAATACCCTGTAACATCTAGAAGGGAGGACACTCTAATTTTGACACTCCACAGAAATAACATTTAAAGCCTCTTTCTCTGCCCCAACTGCTAAAAGTTATAGGGTATTTCAAATGCTAACTTTGCCTAATTACTGCCTTTGTTGAACTCAAAAAACAAGTTTGTACAAAATTCACAAGAGAAGGTTACTTTATAAGTTAAAGACAATTCGCTTCAACATGTACCACTGAAATACTGATGAAAATGTCGCTACTGAATTGCCACCAAGTACAGAGCATACACACCCTGAATTACATCTTCCATATTATTTTTTCAGTTCAAAGGCTGAGTAATATGGAATAATTTATACATTTATGTGTAAAGGGGACTGTTCCATGCATTTCTTAAATTTTTAGCAATGGATGAGCGAACTACAAACCAGCTGCTTAATGCATATTTTTAATAATTTGGTGGTCAGTGGTCAAAAAGGAAGGTTAATAATTATATATTACTCATATATCCGAAATTGCCACCAATACATGTATGTGATATGTCAACTTACGATATAATTTATATGAGTTAGTCAGTGGTCAAAAGGGGAGATAAATGGGTAGTCATTTCCACTATATTGTCACCTACACATACAATCACATTCTCGCGAGAGTTTCTATAACGGGCGTTATTAAGACCAGTCTTGAATGCTATGCCAGGTCATCGTGCATTCATTTCCACCAATATTTAGGGCATGGTATGCCACAGACCAGCAAATAAAAGAAGTGCAAAACAAGATCGCCGGGGTGTACCTTAGAGTCAATGTCTCGACGTAGGAAGAATTGATTTTATTTCAGAATGCTACACGTATACATGCCATTGTATAACAATAGATATGGTATGAATATGCAATAAAATTAAATGGTGGCTCTGCCAGTTATATGAGTGACAGATTTATCTCCCTTTACAGCTACTGGTATACTACTTTGAATACTGAATCAAACACAAGAATTGCCCACATAGTTTTGTTACGTAGGGAAAATGAAAACAACATTTTTAATTCTCCCTGAATATTTTTTTTCTTTTTTCAAATGGGAATTTTACTGTTGAATAACAATTTGTACAACTTCTCTCACTGGATGTTTTAATTTATAAAGTTTTGTTTATGAATCGAATTTGGGCAACAAAGAAGACTGAGATTTTAGAATTTTTTGTTCAAACAATCTTGTTATTGTCAGATTGTCTTATCATTTATAAAACCCCAGCCAAACAATATTTTGCCACTTCCATCAAGTTCATAAGACACTGTTTAAGGGGAAAATCTTTTCATGTCTCATTATTTGAGCTCCTGTCGGAGTCTTTTAATACATCAAAAAGTTCATTAGTTAAAATGTATTTTTTCCCCCTCCAAGTGAAATGAGACGGAGGATTTTCCTCCCCGCTATCAAACTGAAAGTCTTTACTGAACTCAATGGCTAAGGTAGATTTAATGAGACCAATCCCACCAAGTTCTGGTTTTGCTGGGTAGTACACTCTCCCTGTATGTGGCAGCATGCAGATTTTTACTGGCTCAAAGGTTACAGTCAATAAGTCTCCAGCACCAGCATAAGATAAACGGTCCTCCATTTCAGAAGAGTTTCCCTGAATCACATGTGTATAAACAATAGGCCTATCATCACAGCGAATAAAGTTACGCTCTCTCCCGCAGGGAGAGAAATATGGAAACTCATCTTCATATTTCCCGGAATCATTAACACAGAGACGAGAAAAGAAAAATTCCAAAAACTTCTTCTCTGAAAATAAACAAAAAACAATTATTAAGTTGATATCTCTTTAACTAAATTTTCCAACCACTCTTATAATTATGTCAATCATATAGAGCAGTAAACTCAAAATTTTATAATTTTGTAAATACAAATCAATAAAATAAAAATCTCCAAACATTAAGGCATTTAACAACTAGTAAGTTTAAAATTTTCTGGACTGTATGTTGAAAGAGCAATGGCGTAAAATTAAATCCTTAATTTGATGGCCTCATTTTCATTGCTATTAGCTTTGAGATCAGTAGTTATTTTTTTATATAAATATCAAATATGCTCAAAAAATGTTTGGTGAGCAATCAATCCACTTACCTTTGAAACAAGATGTAAAGTTTTTCATCCTCGCATCATCAAGAAATAACTGAAAGTCAAAGAAATATTATACTGAGTTAATTTGAACAAGGTGACGAACCCCTTCTCCCCCTTTAAAATTTTATTTTTAAAGTAAAATATGTCTTTCCCTCTTGCCAGATTTCCAGCTCACTGGCTAAGGTTGTTTTTGCAGAGTAGCAATGCTGTCTTTGCTTAGCACTGGAGGAAAATTAATTTTTAAACATTATGAAACTGCTTCATATCTTGGTTGTGCTAGTGTCAATTATTGTTGGAATTCAATGCCATTTATGAGTGAAATACCCTTAACTTAAGGCTTAAGCATGGAATAAAACATCGATCAATCCATCCCGGATTTAGCTGTTATTGCTAAAAATGAAAGAAAAACGATTAACCCTGGCCTATGTTTTGCTCGGATACTTAATGATGGGTGCCAAAACTTTTGACCTGAATCCGTCTCTGTCTAAAACAAAGTCTTGCTTGCCCAAGCAAGACTTCAAATTACAACACACAACTCATATGGGATAAGAACTGCTTATAGCAAATTAATTCCTAGCTCTCCAACTCTGTGGAAATAGGCGCAATGCTGTAGTCATAAAATCCAAGGCATTTAAGTTTTATGAACACAAATGTGCCCGCACCGCACCCCCACCACACCCCCTTTCTTGAATCCATTCATATATAGTTTCCTTGACTGTAGGTCTACTAACTTTAACTGTCTTCGTTAAAAGCTCTCTCGGGATATATGTTTCCACAAGTATGCTGGCATAGTCAATGCAGTATAAAATTAGACACAGGTACTGCCATTATATGGCACTACTCCAAGTAGCACTGACGCTTTGTTTTGGATAATACCTGACAGCGAAAACAAGTTTTTGCCATAAGAGAATAACTCAAAACTATCGCCTGGGGTGCTCGGCTAAAATAGCACATGCTATACTGACATAAGGCTATATATGTGCAAATTAATTCTCTGTCATATCAGGACTTGGCATATTAGATGCTATATCTATATCATACAATGTAGCCGTATAGTGTAGATCAGGTACCGTAATTATATAGCACATGCTATACTAGCCCTGTTTACATGACAGTGATGATTTCCCATGTGAGGGGAAATCCCCACTGTCCTGTTAACAGGACTAATGCTATACTGACAATACAGGCTAGGTAGATCCAGATACCATTATTATATGCCACATACTATACTGACAAGGCCAGAGATATATATGCTGACCTGTCCGTGGTGGTCAATGAAATAGAAATATTCTCTGGTCCTCGGTTCTGGAGACTGGCCCTGAATGTAGTGTAAGCTGCAGGACATGGGACGTAAGGCGGACAAAGAATATCGAGAAATATCTCTGACACATCGAGACAAAATTTTAAAGACCATTTTCACGTGCTGGCTTGTCAAACCCCGGAAGTTTACAATTGACGTCTTGGACCTGCGCAATAGAAAGTAGCCTTCAAATGCTACTTATATCAGGGACGTTGGTTGGCTCATTGTGCCCCACATAGCTCAGATTGACCAACCACAATACACGTACTTGTTGCATACCAATTCTGCCATATTTCTTTGCTTCGGAAGTAAAGTTTATTTAAGCGGAGATGGTCTCAAGATGAAACGCCGACAAATACCTTAGAAATAGTGGTAACTAGGGAAACGTATCAATGTAAACATGTATATAGTTACGTCAATATTATTTTTACATATATCATAATTCGAAAAACTATTATTTTCATATTTTCTTGACGGGTAATCTAACAGTCAAAAAACGAAATGGCCAACCCGAAAAGAGCGTGGAAACTTCGTGAGTATATTGTTGTCATCCCACTAGCCTATGATAATAAATGCTTGATGTAAAATTTTCTTATATAGTGTTCTTTAAAAACATGTTTTTGTTTTCCCTGTTTAAATTTAATGTACACTAACATTTCTTAATATGAGTATAATTGTGTAGAAAATGTTATCAAAGTAACGATCTCAATGCAGTTGGGTAGGCCTAGTGAATGTCAGATCGAACACGGATAACTTAAAATAGACGAATAATTATAATAGGCGATCAATTTGAACTTAATCTGATTCAGTCGACACGTCTTTCCAAGTCTTAAACTACAATGCAGCTATTGTAAAAGTTGGATTTGAGCCAAATCACTGTTTTGGGGCGATTGACAATCATACACTTGCTCCCATATTAATATCTATAGTAAATATGCTAACTGTACCACCTGTTACCAATTTCATGTAATATGATAGAAAATCTTTACACAAAAATAACTCTTCTTATTTTGGCAGAAAGGGCTGTTTAAAATGCTGATGTTTTATTGATTTATTGATGTTTTTCGTCTTGAGTATTTGACATTTTAATCAAAGCAATTTTATTGTTGTTTTACACACTACAGTCTATTGATGTACAAATAAAGTTTGATTTATGATTCAAGTTTTATGTAGGTCATTTTTAAAAATCAAAGGAAGGTTTGGAACAGGGGCTTAGCCAGAAATCAAAAGTAGGGTGTCCAAAATAATCATTTTGCTTCACTTCTCAAATAACTGGGTGCCCAATTTTCTAAAGTTTTCCTATCTTCAGCATGTTAAACTTTCTTAAAACAGGTTGTCCAAACGAGGCAATTTTTACTTCAGGGTGTCCACTTGGATGGGTGTCTGCCTAAGCCCTTGGTTTGAAATATGATAAACTATTTTGATCAGTTACTTTCAAATTCAAAGGAGAAAGTTTGTGTTAAAAAAAATACTTTGCGATTGTTTTTAAATATTTGTGACATCACAGAGAACAATTGAATTTCCACTGATAAGTTTTACATTGTAGAGTTAAGTATTGGACAGTTACAAAAAATGATGAACAATTCATGCTGGTTATTCAGTTCGGTTTATTTTAACCATCTTCAGTATTGATATTACAGAGAAACAAAGCAAGTATTTTTAAAAGAGGACATGTAAATTAGTATACATAAGTAAATGAAACAGCTGTATACTAATGGTTAATAATAAGAAAATATTTCCTAATGTGGTCATCATTTAGTTCGGGAAAGCACGTTTGACTTTTGAAATTGATTTTTATTTTTCAATTCTTTTTTTTTTTTTATTCTACAGAAGAGTTTGTGGCTCATGGATCCAACGTGAATTGTTTGGCTCTGGGGCACAAATCTGGACGTGTCTTAGTGTCAGGGGGAGAAGATCGTAAAGTAAACCTTTGGGCTGTCGGAAAACCAAATTGTATCATGGTAAACTAAAAAAAATTTCATCACTGAATTATGAACGTAAATATAAATAACAAAAATCATAATGGATGATTATGTTGAATTTATTTTTATTCTTTCTCTTGTGTACCCTGGTGTTTGGACTTTCAGAGCTGATGGACAATGCAAGGAAAGTTTCTTGTGGCAACCATGTTGCTGATTATTGTCTTATACTTTTCGTAACTAGTGCGGATCTGGGGTTAGTGTCCTTATTAATTATGTTATTATGCTTCTGCATCATGAAGCGAAGGAAATTATATATAGTTAAAATTCCAATCTAAGTCGTGTGTATTAAAGTGTCAGGTGATTGTCACAGTCTGTAAACCTGGCAGTTGCCTTATTCATGGAAACTCTTCAAGGTTTATTTTTGTGACAAAGTTAACATACCAAATTCAAGACCAACTAAACAATTTTCAGTTACGGTATCTTTATAAACTAGTCAGACTAGGTAGTTATTCCAAATTTTGATAAATTTTTGTTTCACTACATGTAATACGTAGATAACTTCTTGTTTGATGACAAAACTGTCTTTAGCTATATTTTACAACTTATTTTTATTGCATTATTTCATGCATTCAATGACCATCTTGTTATCACTTCTATAATAAATAAATAAAACTGGATTGTGTGTAAAAGTTATGTTTGGGGCTTCATTGAAGTCAAATGTACAGGCCACTTAAAAGTTTGTACATTGAATAAAATATTAAATTTGGCCGGAGGCAATTTCGCAAAAAAAAAAAATTGTTACAAATTGAATTCTATGGACCATTTGGGTGTTTGGTTATCAATTATAATAGGTATAATTTATAATAGTTGTAATTTTGTGCTTTACTCTAAAAGTTGGGCTTTGATTTTTCCCACCAGTCACATATTTACATGAGTATCTGTAACTCATATCTGTTTCGAGAAAATGTTATGAAAATGTTGCAAATGGAAAACTTTCTAAAGTGTTAATAAAAATACAGTAAAATGTTATTTTTTTAAAAGGATTAATATTTTTTATGTAGCATTAAATTTCATTCTATTTTTATAGAGTTTACAAGGGCACACAACTCCTGTTGAAGCTGTACGTTTTGGTCATGCTGAAGAGATGGTGGTGGCTGGATCTATGTCTGGAGCCCTCAAAGTCTGGGATTTGGAACAGGCAAAAAGTAAATTGGTTCTTGTCAATTCATGGATTGTTGAAAACTAATTCTACTTCATGCCTGTCCTGTAATCTTTTCCGCCATAACCTTAATATCGGTCCTCTAAAATTTGGTGAGATAACCTAACATTTGCATTTTCCCCTGGTTGGCTTATTTTTTCAATACATAAATATGCCTTGGGGAAAGATAAAGCAAAATTGCATTAAAATACAATGTTCATTAATGATCCAATGACAAAATTTGTCAAAATCAGTAGCAAAATTCAAATTAAGATGAGGACTGCAAACAATTCGGGAAACTGGTAAATATGTCCTAACTTAAGTTTGCATAATCATGTGGAAACCCCCTTCTAACTGTCTCCCCAACAGCACAGGCCTGTTTTTGCGCTCAGAATTCAGTATAAATGTTGATTGTTGCCATATGTGTGCTTCCTTGCTCGATCGTAAGAGGCGAGAAAAGAGGTTGCTTTCTGTTGCCCTTATGTTCACAGAGCTAAAGGGTAACGGGAAGCAGATTTATTTGTGATGTTCTGTATTTGTTTTCTTCATCATATAAGTGAAATACCCTTGAGTACGACGTTAAACACCAATCAATCAAACAAACAAACAAAACAAACCTATATTTGTGCTCTCATAGAATGCATGTTATTGCAAACCCAGAAAACTTTATTTGATGACCAACCAGTAATTTGTGTTAGGTTGTAACAGAACCAACATCCTTTCAAGGAACCTGCATGCAAAATTATTTACATTATCTGTGTGCATATTTATTAATTGTTCTGTTTTTTATTTTCAGTTTTACGAACTCTAACTGGTCACAAGTCTGGCATTCGCTGTTTAGATTTCCATCCCTATGGTGATTACACAGCATCCGGTTCACTAGACAGCAACGTTAAGGTATCTTTATTTATAACTGTGTAGCAATTCAATTTTTTGAGGGAGTTCTACTGAATTGCTATCTATTGCTCTTAAGACTACAAAGAGTCTATTTACTAGACAAGCATTTAGCAAAGAAAACAAACCGAATAAAGCATATATGAATGATGTGATGCAGGCTCACCAAGTCTAAAGCATAGACTCGCTGGTTTGACTTCCTTCTGGAGGAATAATTATTTTCCAATTGCACAGCAGGCGGTTGGGTGGGAGGTTCCTGTTGCCATGGTGATCTCAGTGCTAAGGGCAACATGACGCCGATTTGTTTTGTGATGTCTTTGTATTACATCCTGTCATTGCCCTGTATTGTTTTTGTTTGTTGCCATATCTTTGGGGTGGTTTCCTTCACCCCATTGGCCTGGCACACTGTTGTTTGTGTGAAATAAAACTAAGTTCAGCGTTAATCCCCTATCAAGCAAACAAATCCGAACACCTCACATCTTGCAGTTATACATGTATTCGTGCTACTTTATTCACTGTTTGAAATAACTCTACAGCAGGGTTTTAGAGACCAGTCAATGTATCTATTAATCAAGCTTGTGATTTGTTGTGAACCAGATTTGAAACTACAGAAGTGTGCAATAAGATGATTTGCCGACCTGCCTTTATGAAGAATTATGGAGTATTTTGTTCACATAATTTTTATTGAATATACCAATGGACCATCAAAATGCTCACAGAAATTGAAATAAAATGCTTAGTTTCATCCCAAATATACATGTAATGATAAGAAAGTCCTCCTAAAAAGTGTACCCCCAAAATATTTCTAGGTACGCAGGTCAGGATTTGTTGGTATCTTTTTTTAATCTTTGTATTCACAGTTATGGGATATAAGAAGGAAGGGCTGTATATACACGTACAAGGGCCATACCAATGGTGTGAATTGTGTCCGGTTCAGTCCTGATGGTCGCTGGATAGCCTCAGCTGGGGAGGACGGATTAATAAAGGTTAGTTTCTGTTACTTGTCACTTGGCTCGTTAGATTACTTGGTTTTCACAGAAAAGTTTAAACTAATACATGAGTGTTGTAATACTGAGGAATGAGACTCATTTTGATCTCAATTATTTATGGCTTAATTTTGCCATTTTCAGGAGATTGACAAAATAAAGTCAGAAGTTTTCTTCTTTTTTTCTAGCGATTTTATTGCATGGCACTTAGTCCATTTACATGTATAATAGTTATATAAAATTGGTGTTGTATG
>JAVFBW010012005.1:0-19000 GCA_034783835.1 Mopalia ciliata
TTTGAAGCAGGCAGTTGGAAATATATAGAGAGGATATGTACAGTGCATCATACGTGACGATGTATCAGCTCAAGTTGTCTCAAGTCGGACTGTAGTACCAATTGTGCTCGAACAGCGAGATTGGTACACAGTCCAACTTGAGACAACGAGAGTTGATACAACGGAACGTAACACGCATTTTATATATAATCTCTGTATCATATATCGTCAATGTTTCATTAAAGTTTGATTTTTGGGACAAACTTGACTAACTTTCAGCCACGAACGCTTGACGGAGCGAGAAAAATACATTCGAGAAAACATAGTTCAATTCCAGTGGCTTTATTTTGTGTTATCATAATGTTAATTGGTTTTAATCAATGAAACAAGATATAAATAGAACAGATTGTCCATACCAAGTGTTGATCTGCTATAGAAAGTCTAGGGATTTCCCCAGTCACGTTAGGGGGCGCTGTTACAAAGAATGTTAGCATTGAAAGCAGTCCCGTTTCAGACCATACATATATCAACCATCTGATACTGATAAATATACGATGCCTCTGCAGACTCTTAGGTATATGATAAATCCACGTTCCAGTCCTGTTCACAGATCTCATGAGCAATAAACTGTTTTGTCATAGGTTGTTACCAGAGACGCAGGGACTGTTAACCTTTTCTTTGGGACCGACAAACCCCCATTTCCGTTACATAACCTTAACTACACACTTAACCCTCAAATCAAACAAACAAAAAACTTGGTAATCTCATCTTGTGTAACTTCAAGCAATTCAAACGGTACAGATTTGATAATTGGCATTGTATGTTTGCTTTATGTCAAAAACATGTTATAATGAGATAATGTCTCAAAGTACTTGTTAGCTGTATGTAGTAACGTTGGGGTCAGGAAGTGTTAGGTCATGTTTAGTTAGAAGAATTAAGTATAGCATGAGTTTTATCAAAACTATGAATAAGTCAGGTACAGCAGAAACTCTTTAATAAACTCCTCAACTAATAGCTTGCACATTACGCTAGTTTGATATATTTTACCACCTAGTGTTTAATTAGTGATCCAGCATTGTACGATTATGGTGTTTTTTCTGATTTTACAACAAGTAATACCTTGTTTATACAATATACCTCATTTATCTACAATAAACAAACAAATCAATGTAACCCATAGCTTACATTCACAAATAGTTCGTGAATGACATATTATCTACATCATCGCATTAAGATCATTGGTTTAATATTTGTCATCTTGGTATTGTACATTAAGCCGCACTGAGTTATATTGATTTATTCGGGGAGTTTTTGGGCGTGTGATTGGAGATGTTTGGTGGGGATGGAAAGCAGCACGACTTGAAGCTGTCCCAGGTATGGTAATTGGTATTTGTGGGTGTATCGCTTATGGTGTGGAGATGGCGTCAATGTTTCACGAGTAAAAGCATCAGCGTCCCTGGCGGTTCCATTGACACGAGTATTGTTTGAAGTGATTGAACTGCATGTTCCTAGTTAACCATGTATATACTTCAAAACACACAAAAAATTACATACATAGAAGGCAATACCATCGTGGTTATTAAATACATTGACATGGTTGATACCTACCCTTACTCATTGGTGAAATAAGAAGATCGTTGACTAATGCAGCACCATGCCCATGCCCAAATAATGTTAGTTTATTTGGATCTCCTCCAAAGCTGAATACATTTTGTTTAATCCAGTGAACTGCAGCAGCAATATCCAACAATGCGTAATTCCCTGGAGCCACGCTGTTACCAGTACTTAAAAAACCTACAAATAAACATTCTGAATAGTTACCTGAAGATTGTGAAATTGTTTGTTAAAATAATTGTATCAATCTTGAAATTAAGCTATAATGCAGCTTTTGCTACAATTCTCCAGTCACCAGAATTGCAATTCACTTCTTGTTTAGTCTGCAAAAATTTATGTGAAAATATTGCCAAATCAATTCTTGCAATTTTTATCTCTGCGAGCACATATTTCGCCCAATAATAAAGAACAATTTGTTCAATAAGTGTGTACAAGAATTATTAACTTTGTCCCAGAAAACCATTGGTTTTCACAAAAAATATATTCTTAGGGACAACTAAACAAACGATCAGTTTAAGACCAAATACCCATTAACTCTCCAAGATGCAGCTATCCATGTGACCCAGGCAAGTTTCAATTAACCAACAATATCATTTTAGCCGTAGGAAAACAGTACATCGCCAATCAAATAAAATAGTAGGCTACTAATTGTCATGTCAGCATACAGTATACAAGTTAAGAGCCAATGTTAAGATGGTCAGTATGCAAGCGATGTGAAGATACGCGGAGCATGTGACATCTATAAAATGCATATTGTGTATCAGTGGTATAGAGAAATAACCTGTCTATACTGCATAAAACTCCACACACAATGTACCTAAATGCGACGTTAAGTAACAATCTTACCTAAAACCCCAAGACGATAATTTAAAGTGACAGTAATCACATTCCCATAACTTGCCAGCACACTTCCGTCATAGGCATTTCCTGTCCCACTGTCGTAGGAGTTCCCGTGGATGAATACCATGACAGCGAGGTTCTTTAAGGGTGCTGATGAGTTCCCTTCTGAAACGATCAATAAAAATACTTTAAACGGCTATAATATCCGAAATACACATCGTCAAAACATAACCTTATTCTACTATATGGAGTACATTAGGAGCATGATCACGGCCCTAGATTGGTGGTTTTGTTATTTGGATTATGTTATGTCGTGCTAAAGCGATCCCAATTAATCGAAGTACCCATCTAAACGTTTGTAACCACTAATCATTAAATGCAAGCATAACGTGCATTATATAAAGACAAATTGACGTTTGGGACGTAGTACTGAACACAAGAACCAGAAAAATGAAATACATGGACGTAGACATTTATATTCTAACCTACTTCACTCACAACACTGGAAGAATTATGATGATTTTAATAAATCATTTGTCCCCTGTTAAACTATTTTCCTGTTGTAATCGATATCTGTCGAATGCCCGGAGATGCAGAACACTTATGCAGGGACCTCTATAACTGTCAAGACGAGTGAGCTATTTGAGTTATATTAGATCGTAATTTTACAGTCATCAGAACCATTATCGACTTTCATTGGAGATATTCCAGAGAACTATCAAATTAAATCTGAGAATGATAGGGATTGCCAATTTCATTGTTGACTCAAGGGCTACTATATTGGTGGTATCAGATAACCTTCACAGTCGTTATGGAGAATGATGGGATTGATATAATTGTCTCTTCATCTCTCTAGAAATCAAATATTGGCAAGCGATGTAAATTGGCAATCCAACTTCATGTATTCTACAGACTTTATTTTAATCTCCGTTTATTGCGCTCTAATCCAAGCCAATTGATACATAAATACATTTAGTAGAGAAACAGAATTCGTAGTGATGACATGCCAGCGCACTATTTTTACGCAATAATATACATTTAAGCACTTTAAATGGTGCATAAATATAATTCACATTCACTCATATCGCGTTTTGAAGGTTGATTCCAAATGACACAGACAACGAAACAATGGGAGTCGTATAAGTAGACGAAATATGTTGCTGGTAAACATTATCTATTTAACAGGAATCTACCTGTTCCCAATAGTAAATTTATAGTTAATTTTTTTAAAATGATTTAAATTTCACAACATTTCAAGACGAATTAAAATTAATCATGGCAACAACGGTGTCCTGAATTTTACAACCTGTTTTTAGTACAAAACCTCTGGACGACATCAACGTAAACTTGACAAGAAAGGATAACAATGCCAAAACCTTAATAGAAAGTTATTATCTCTGAAATGTATCAATTTTCATTTTGATTTACATTGTAAAATATTTTATATATCCAACTAAGGACTGTTTGCATTTTTGCCCTTTTCCGATGATACTTTCGTTTTATTTTTCCTAATAACAAAATAGTCCGTATAGATGTATATATGATAAATGAGGTTTTTGAGAAAATATGATCAAAGCAACATTCTAACATTAACAGCTGGCACGAATTCCCTCGAAATGATCAAATACGTTTGATTAAACATCAAAGTGTCATCTTAGGAATAAACACACCTGATCGAATGAGTGACACTACATCAGCCAACATTCTAATCTGAATGAAAAAAATATATTTCCATGATTGGATTTAAAATTTAATTCGTGTATGTACCTATACTTATCAAATCGTTATATTTACTGAAACCCAAATGGCCTTTAAAAAATGAATTACCTTTAACTATAGCTAAGTATACATTGTAGATTAAATTTACTGAGACTAAAATGGGATTGAAAATATCTATTAATTTATTTATTTTAATTTATCTAACAATGCTTGGTTCTGACTGTGTTTTCGGGAAAGCTGGTTTCTTTTTAGTCCCGGATTACCAACACAGTGGTTCACTGCTCCAGAATGATTACTTGACTGTTACGTTTACTTTTGACACAGGCCTACATAAACGTCATGTATACCAATCACGAAATAACACAACAACTGGGGCGGTTTGTTGGAAGAGAAGCCGGTCTGTCTTTAGTTAATTTTGTAAAGGGAGATTTTGCAACATTATCAAAACATTTCAAATTGTATGGTTGTGCACGTGTCAGTTATTGCTGGAATACACCGACATCCCAAAAGTTACATGTAAATGAGCTTCAGCACGGTGTAAGCAAATAATTTATCAAGCAGTTAAACTTTTACTATCATTCAATCAATTATCAAGCAGTAATTTGTATGTCGTCGGTATTGCTTATTGGTTTGAACTCGACAAAATGTTGCCCAGATGTGGTTCCAAATAACTTTGTGGTTAATAACATATAAGACGAATTCGTCATACAAAAAAAAAAGCCAGAAATCAATCGGGAAACATGTGTAGTGGAAGCAAAATGGTACACATCTGCGGTAAAGCAAGTGCTATAGTTTCGATCGCTTGCCGATTTTACCTTTATTTCAGTAACAGCAGCATGCGTTATCTAATATAGCACAAAAACATGTCTGCAGCATTTAACAAAGCTGGACTGCCAATGGAAATGAACGCTGGAACCTCTGAGGTTTTGTGTCGATATTATATTCAACGTTGAATGGTTTGCCTTTGTATGCTGTGTAAACATTTCCAGTTTTCGATCCATAGCACTAGGAAGCGTTTTAGTTTTGGTTAACCCTTGAGTGAGTCGTTCTCTTCGTGTGTTAGACGATCTACATCAGCGGATATTGTTCCGTGACTTTCAACACTGACATGGAGTGGCACTTGGATGGAGCGTTGTGCCCTGCACAGTAGGGCTTTATAAGCAGAGATAAGACGTTCTGAAAGTCTCCTTACCTATTCAGTAGACAATTGTTGAATTATTCCGACCGACTTGATATTATGTCACTACACCCATTTATTGTGGCTTTTTTAGTTAACTTAAGAAAACGCGCAACTTCTGCTGTATCAAGATGTCACAACTACACCTATATTTAAAATCAATTCGTTTTCAAAGAGCTCCGAACAAAGATCATATACAAATCCATTTTTTTTTTTTTTTGGTCAGATACACCTGGAAATTAGTGTTTTGGATCATGTCTAGTATAATTAAACAACCTTAAGTAGTATATCAAGCGGCAATAAAAAATATGTCTGTTTCATCATATATTGTCATGGTTCAAATATCAGAATCGAACTTTTCTGTTGGAGTGTTTTTGGGCTTATCATTATTTTCAGGGCTGTAATCATTTTATTTAATTAAATTTTCTTTTAACTTTAAATTTTTGGGATGAACCTAAAAGCAGCTTTAACTATAAGAAAGTCAAAGTTAATTGCACGAAATAAATTTTTATGAACGACAGTTTATTGAAACTTAGTTGCAAAAAAAATGAGGTCATATACCCTCATTGGCAGGCCAAACTTTGGTTGATTGTGATAACACAAAACCAGTTTAGTTGTTAAACATTTAGGTCGTAAAATTTAGCCGAATGCCTTAACGCGGAACGTGTTTTAGAAGAAAAAAATGAGCAGTCAATTGACTTTACATTCTACGGTTACCTGACCATTTCGGGAATTGTAACTTATATGAACTAACGTTAACTCAGATATATTTATGATATCTGAAGGCCCGAAAATAATCGCCTTGTAGCGACAATAGCCAGGTGGAATACGCTTAGAGGATAGGACAATATATGAAAAACTACCTTTATTCAAATTACCAAATCTGGAGACGTGGATCTACAGCAATAATCCTCTTTAGACCGTTTGATAACGTTTCGAGTCGTTATTCATTGCTAGCTGAACAAAACACTCTGGGACTTGCTAGACATACACTCGCCGTGTGGACAATATAACTATCCGTGTATCAAACATAGCAATACATTTATCACAATATAATTCTGATTAATTATATTGTGATAAAAGAAAAGCGGATTGAGTAGTTTTCCTACGGGGAAGCAATGGCTATACTACCACACAGACGAACTGGCGATTTCTGATATCAATTTGAGAAGTGTATAAGCTATGTTGTACTTTATTTCAATGTAATGGCCTTGGTAATTTTGCTGTTTCTGCTCACTGTGTGATCACCCCATTGAGTATGAAGGTCGAGTGTCGTCAGCACAGCCCAGAGTTCACTCACGGGATACCCAAAGCACCATAACACAACCTGGGTGATAATGTGGGGTTAAGATCCGGGCAACTCAACTAGTTGGTATGATCCTCACGTTAGTTTCGATAGATTTATATTTGACGCCGGAACGTAAACACAGATTGCTGGCTCAAAGCGAATAGCGGTTATGGTTCGTGGTGTTAGCTTTGGAGGTTCTGAGAGACAATACTCCGCACGTATCTCGCCGCAGCCGGATGTGCTGTGACTGACAATCAATGATACCATTTCCGATCATCAATGAAACTGTTACAACAAAGTCTTTTTAGAGAAAGTCCAGGTCAATCCAATCTAAACACTATTAAAACTCCTTGTATTGAAATCAAGATTTGCTTCCCAGTTGATTTCAAATCCATTGATGTCAGGTTTCCACTCTTCACATCAATTCATCGTCTAGAATAACCTCCAAAAAATCGACGTTTTCGATATCTCATTCCTAACAAGCTATTAAGCTTACCAGCCATTTGTAAATACTCATCACATATTTGCATGATAAAGACAATGGCTTGATTGTTTCCATACAGTTTCTATGAAAACGCACATAGGTTGCTACAAGAGGAAAGGCATGCTTTACTGTCACATTTATAATCTATTTGATGTCTTTTTATCGTTGTAACGTATACAAATCCAATTCAAAATGAGTTAATTTCTATCGATATTTTATATATATTTTTAGTTCTATTGTTTTTTAATTGCAAATTAAATTTGAGAAATATAGGAATATAAAGTGCCATTTAAATTGATGTCGTATCAAGTGCACTCGTGCTTCAAGTCGATAAAACAAGATTGAAAATGATTTATTGAGGCTTAATATGCTTTATCTCAGATCCTAAATAAAATGAGTAGCCTTGACGTTCGGAGATCATTTTTTTAAGTGAAAAATCAAGATCAGTAGTCTATGATGCTTGTTGAAAAAGAGTTACACGCTGTATGAATGATGAATTGTTCTTTCCGTTTTTTTAAGCACCACACTGTTTGAGCCCTTTAAAGCAAAAACAAAAATAGAGGCGAATTAATTTCCCAAGTGACTGTAGGCGAGAGAAAGCCTAATGCAGTAAGTTGGTCCTGGGCAAATTTTAATCAATACAATGTTCTTAAATAACAGAGGTTAGGGTTTTTGAATCCGGCTGGTATAGAAGATGAAATTAATGCACAATACATTTTGACAGTTTCGCTTACGTTACTTTGACTCTCAAGTCACACAGAAAAGATGTTTGTTTATGTCAAATAAAGTATGGCAAACCCAATTCACATTTTTGTCATGCGTTAAATACATAAATGTACATCTAATACTCCATGGCTCGTTCCAGTTCAGAGCCCACCTTTTTACTTCAATTTCAATAGAATAAATATGTATACTATTGTGCTGTTCTATACCAAGTGTCACAGCTGTATATGCATTCAAAATGTAACTGTATTTGTTGATAAAATATAAAACATTAATTCAAAGAAATTGTCAATTTCTGTGTTGCCCTTCTGAATTTACTGGCTGAATAAATAGGGTTATTTCGCAATACAATGAACCAGTCTGGAGAAGACCTCGTTGGCAGGACCGTAATTCAAACAGGACAATGTGTTACGTTTTTTAATAATGTTCTGGCTGGGAAAAGTCATCAAGATATTGACCGAGAACCATCTCCAGGCGGAACTTAAACATCTTGCTTTTATCAACACCAACAATTCTATTAATTGATAATTCTGCAAATATGAGTCCAAACAAGAAGGGGCGATGTCATCGAGTCCAGAGCGTGCCACGGCCTTCAGCCGAGTATTTACAAGCTTTGTCCTATAGTCACCTCAGGGAACGCTGTCGATATTCTCCCGTTTCAGTATCCGGCATTTTATTGACGCCTCAGCTGCCGGCGCTTAAGGCACGGGCTTACACAGCTATTCGACTGATCGGCAAGAAAGAGGGGCCTGGCGAAATGGAAGGTCATCGGTTTTAACCGTGCTCGGATAATTACTTCTCCAAAATTCCCCAAGTTTTCATCTGAGTGAGAGCGAGTCATTGAACCATGCCAGCCAGCCTAACAGCAGATCTATCCCCGCTGACGCCTCATGGAGGATTAAACCCTGACAATCTATCTGAAGGACACCCAGTCCCTCTAATTCCCCTTAAACCGGTACAGGCTGTGCTGATCCATCCAATTGAGCGCTAACCAACCGCCATTTCATCCTTACACAATCACCATGTGAACACATTTACAGTACACTTGAGCTGCCATTTCGATCCCTTTCACTTCAGACACATGAAGGCAACAATTCCATTCTCGTTGGCTTGTCCTGTGAATAAAGGCCGTTTGGCAATAGACTGGTTTATGCAGGAAGGTCCATTAGCTGTATTATTTATTGGTTTTCCCATTATTTCTGATGACAAATTTAGTTCAGGGAACATAATACAACGTGCTCAAAATATAAACAGTTAATAATTTCCGCATAATTTCCGGAGAGGCGAGAGTTATAATACAGGCAGGAACCTGAATGTCTCGATGGAACTCAGACATTAGCTCCAAACTGACAGCTTATACAATGTTACTTTGGCATATACAAGAAGCGTAATTCATTTATTTATATAGGCATTTGTTTGCGGGTCTGGGTGGTAGTAAATTATATTTCCCTGTAGTATTTGTGCCTGGAAGTACCAGTTCGCTTAGCATGTCAAGAGCAGGATCAAGTATCAAACATTACTCAAAATGCATCAGTTAAAAAAGGCGTTTATCAAGCGATGTAGGCCATCCAAACGGACACTGATACATTCATATTAGGTATTATTCGCTTGTTTGTTTGATGTTGTATTGGTGTGATAAGGAATCGGGTTAATTAGTAACGGAAATAACAGCTGAACTACATTGGCCATATAAACGATGTGTATCATTGGAATCATTCTCACCATTTGCGATGCATTGCACCATAAGACATATCCGGTTTTACTGGTAACATAACTGATGGCATCAGGCATTAAGGTATTGACCGATTGCTGTACATTTAGGCACAATCATTGCTTAGAGTTTTGCTAGTGGTTGAAAGTTTTACACCGACAAAAAACATAAATCACAATGTCAAAATGTACCTGTAGCCTTATGACCAAGACAAATATCATGATAATTTTGACAAGCTATGGACTTAATGAATATATTTTACGCTCAAGCCATTTATTCAATAAGTGTATATAATGGATATAAACATCCCACGATAAAAACTGACAAAACAGATATCTGTAGACAATGGTCATCAAAGCTTTTTCATCACTGGAACGCTACAAAGTTGAGTGTTTATTGCAAGTTTGTTTAACTAAAGAAACAAGATTAACTTAACGTGACTTAATACGTATTATTTGCATAGAACTAGTTAACTGGAGGTCATCTAGCTCAATTCGTTCCTATTTTTGTATTATTATTCAGTTTTGTTTTTTGTAGGACTTGATCAAGAATCAATTGGGACTACGAATTATACTGGATTTACATGACGTTATCGGTACTTTCGTGGTTTTAATCACTTTGCCCAAATCTTTTTATGGTGTTTACCAATTTTCCTAAAGTGATACATGCTTATATCTATCTGTTGTTATACTTTGTTTATGGAAGTGATCGATTTCATAATTTAGTTCATACATAAAGTTACCCATTGCATTGGACGAAGGCAGCATTAGGATCTGTATTGGATTGGATTATATCGAATCCGTGTTGAAGAAATGAAAAGTTATTTCGATTTTAAATAGCATTACCCTGTATGCTATTGTTAAATTAACGTCTGCTCACCATTGAGGTGTCAATACCCGATAAAGTCTGACTGGTCTCAGCATTCTGTGGCTATTAGGAAAACTATCAAATCTAACTCGCTCTCTTCGGGCATTAGTTTAAATTAAGTGTTTTTTTTTAAAAGAATCTCGTGAAAAACTCGCGGTTCCCATTTGATTAAAAATTTCTCATGGAGTTAGTCATTCGCAATACGACCAGACACTTCAGATGTCCAGGGGTTGGGCTTCTGCGATTTTAAGATACAAAACATGTTAAGTTGCTGTTTTGCTCTTCTTGGTATGCGTGTTTTCCACTTTTGATACTTCAATAAGAAAATCAACGTGTGCATGTAAAACAAATGTTTCTCATGGACCGTGCTGCTTTAATATCCAAATTTAAATTCGACAAAACAATAAGTAAGAATCGTACTCACCAGGTGTGGGAACATACACGTTTAAGTTGAGACAATCCTCCCGCTGGTCACGCACAAAAGAATTCAGTCGTATCTGCTGCTCGGCTATCACTCTGGGGTACATTTTCAAAAGTTGTGCGTCTTCAATGATTTTTTGAGGACAAGGTGGTCGATGTTTTAATGCCACACGTATACCCTCCCATTCCTCAGTTGGGCCAGTCGCTGGCATGAACCGTAATTTTCCGTTCAGAAGGGACGCATACTGAAGACCAAAATAAGCCTCCACTGGCCGAAGGTCTCTGTTAGGAAATTCAATGAGAACTCCTCGAACTCTCCCATACTTTGTTCGAACTGACCGAACACCCATCTGTTTGATAAACGTCTTGCTTTCAGCCTCCAGCAAGAAAACGAAACCGAGTAGAAAGACAATCTGCACTGATAACAAATATTGTCTGGCGGCAGTTAAGATACGGAGACGGCAGGTCAGTAAATCCATGCTTCCAAACGCCTTAGCCGTTAGGTACTTCTGTGACGGACCTTCATTGGTGAGCTGCTTTATTCCTTGGTAGCCTATCCTAACATGCGACTCCCAATCGGAGCTGGATCCAATCAAGTCCCGTCTATCGGCCGAAGTTACTTATACCGCTGTAAAGACAAGTGATGTGGAAACGTGCAGTTATTGGGTTGTTTGGAGATTTTCAAAATGGGACACTGATAATGCTAGATGTCTGCCAAGACGAGCACTGATAAGCCAGAAGCCTGGGGATTAGACTAGGGGACTTGTCAGACAAGGGCTTCACTATTGTTAGATCATTCTACTTCTAATTATAGGCTCTCTGATCTGAATGATTAAGGCATAGTCCAATATCTCAGTTTCACGGCGCTACTAGAGAGGGAAGTGGAACGCTAGCGTGTACCCTGCGTGCTGCATTGCTCTGAGACTGCGGTCCTCTAATATAGCATCGATCGACTGGAATCTCCTATGTGCCGAAGACGTTTAGCTGCCTCTCGCCACTCCACTCGGTCAAATCACAGGGGCATTTGATATAAACTACTTGGGAAATTATATGAGATTAGGGAGACAATGCCAAAGACAAGGTGCAATGCTTCAGCCATTAACCAATTAAATCAACGAACTCGAATTATTTCGTCTTCATTAGTTTGATGTATCCCGCTCAGGAGTCTACCAAACACTTCCATTCCTAGAATGAAAGAAAACAAAGAAGCAGTAGAACCATATCGGGAAACCATCGCGCATTTACAATCTATTTCAATCGCATTCCGTCTACAGAAATCGCAATAAAGCTTTTTATTTATCTTCCATTAATTTCATAGTTTGGTTTTAGGGACCATTGATGTCGGTAGATATTTTATTATGACGTATTGATTCTTGCTCATCTTTATCGGGCTTCCGTCATTTATCTGCATTCTAGTCCTAAATCTATTGATTTACAAGTAGTTGCTGACATTTATAGCCGTTTGACTGACTCGTTTTTTCGTCCTTATCAATGGTAATCATGCTCTTACTCATATATTGTGTTTGTTGGCATATATATATATATATATTGAATAAACGAAGAGAGAAAAGTGTGCTTGCCTCCACCGGGATTTGAACCCGTAATATTTGGGAAACCGGCCGAACACTCTACAGAGTGAGCTACAGAGGCTCACACCAGAATGTTTCCTGAAATTTAATTCGGTGAAGAAACCTTTTTTTCTACATACAGCACTAACATACTGATGCTAAATTAGAATCTTGTTGGTATAGATATTACTTACAGTTGATTTTTGCTTGGGTTCCTCCGAAAGCCTGGTTCTGGCATACATATAGTTTGGGTAAACGACGAAGGGAAAATGTGCCCACTCCGTTCTTATTCGAACCTGGGATCTTAGGGTTACAGGCCATTCAAAGTGAGATGTATGGTTGTTTTACTCACCGCAGGTTTCATATTGCGTTAAACACATTTGTTTGTGCAATCGATTATAATTACGGTTATTGTTTAATGCTCTTGAGTCAACCCACATCATTAGAATCAGTTGTAAAGGCCCCTCACCTCCAAATGTATCAACCTCAGATTGAATGTCTTCCCGACCTGATTTTCATTTGACTTCCCTCCAAATGAGATCGTGTCCGGCTCTCTGTCTCATGAAAGGTTTCCCTGGAGTATAGGAAACCTCATTAATCTACAACAATGTCGCCAAATAGGAATTTTTTTAGTCCATTGGGATAGAGTATGCTTTCTGGGCGCACCTGTCTCTGACAATGGAATGGGAGAACAGGTTCAAGTCAAGTCTTATGCATAGAATGGTTGTATTTCTAACCTACAGTCAATCGTTTAGGTGAATCGTGTGTGTAGTCGTAGTGAAGGAATATAAATAGTTTAACGTTGCCTTTAACATGTGACAAACCAGCCGGTAGTCCCTGAATCCCTATTTTAAAAAATACCTTTACTTGATTCCGGTGGCCTTGGCAGTGGTTTAGTGGTAAGCGGGCCTGTCTACTTATCTTGCTTTCGTGTACAGCTTACGGGTTCGCGTGGCTCTAGTCGACTTTAGGTATAAAAGGTAGTTAGTTACACATTGTGGTTCTAACAATCACGGCGGTGGCTTTTACGCGATTGTCTCCCCGTTTTCCGCGGTATTTAAGCCAGGAACTTTGCAAACTGGACAAGATGTCGCCATATAAGATTCCGATATTGAACCTGTGACATTTATAGTATTTTGTAGGTTGAAACCCGTCCGGGAATCGAACCCACGGCCCTCAGAGTTAGGCACCGAATCGCCAGCAGTAAATGCAGGCTACCTAGACCACTCGGCAACCCGGCCTTCTACAAGAATATTCGGTGCCTAACGAAAATACTGTTAACTTTTATATATTCCACAGTACACTCTCAGAAATAATGATTCTCTGGTGGTTCTTTAGAAAAGTGTATGGTTCTTTATGGAATCATCACGATAAAAAAACCGGTTCTTTGATGTAAGAAGAAAGTAAGAAATAATTGGAACAGTTGCCGTGAGTGTTCCATACAGAGCCATAATGGGTTCCGTCAGAGCCATGACTGAAGAACTTTAAAGGGTTCTATTACAGCATAGTTTTCTAAGGGTGTATGGAAGCGAAATAACAGTCTTCACTAGGACTGATTCAAAGGTAATTTCGCATACCGTGATCGCAAGCAGAAATTGAACAAGTTGCAATTAAGCTTTTCCGTTTGGGTCACGCATATCCTGATTATGACATTCTGTTAAGGTATATAACAAAATGTGATTGGGCTTCGATTCAACAGTCAAACTTTTTTCTAGAGAATAAATAAAAAATATAACATTAAGAAGGTGTTTGTTTCTTTGTTCAATTGGCGTTTGACGCCGTACTTAAGGTTATTTCAATAGACGGTGTACATCGCCCTCGACATGAGTGGCAACAAACAAATACAACACAGGATAGGGAAAGGACAATCACAAGACACCACAAATATATCTGCTTCATGCTGCCCCTTGGGAGTGTCTTTCTTTATATCTGTTTCCTTGGTATACCCGGGACAGTAAGAAAGATGCGTTTATTTGTCTTGGATTTCTTACAACTGAGGGGAAAGCTGACAGCTCAATTTGAGGGCGTTGAGTGTTGGGTCGGGTGTATTTAGCAATAGTTCTATTTGGCGTCACTTTGTACATATGTGCTGACATTTATCACTGTGGTATTGGATTGCTTTGTTTGTGTATACGGCTTCAAAATATAACGGAACAACATGCTCAATGTAACTCTCTGTATAGTTTATGCTGCCATTTTCTGTGATGAAAAAAATGCATTGTATTGAGTATCAGGCTTCTACAATCCCTGCGGAAAAAAACACCATCGCATTTCGTCCTGAACATTATTTTGCCTTTTTTAACACGCGCAGCGTTCGACTGATGTGAAATCTATCAGCATTTCCACCAAGTTAAGACGATGCTTGGCTATACCAAGACACATGCTTTTGGTCATTAAAACTTTGGCAGTCAAGTGAGCCTTAGTTCGAGTTAAACAATATTAAGTGCAATTTCACAGATGAGACAGGTGTAGAAAATATATTATAACTTATGGGTGTGCAAAGTACTCATTTACTAATTAAATAATTTTCCAAGTCTTATATTTTGTCATATTGTAGCTCCTGTTGCACAGACATAGAAGCCGCATTCTGGCCGCTAACTAGGGGACACAACTGTGCAATAAACTATTTTTAAAATATTCTTTTAGTTCTCTCCCTTGATATGTGGAATTGACATCAACGATTAAGCTTTGAAAAGAGTTTAATATTAAACTTAAAATTGGAAATCTTTATCTGGAAGTTGGTGTAGTACATTGTTGCAGCACAACTAACCTCTCCCGGCATGATAATTTAAGCCCTGTCTATAGAGGCATTTTCGTAACAAGACACTAGTATACCAGACATCACCGTAGCTAACTTTAGATTTAGCGTCTTTATCGAAACGTTACTTGATGAATATTCTTTAAAAAATTGTCTTAGTATTGAGGTTTGCAAATGGGTTGACGTTTTCAAAACTGACCTTCAAAGCTGCGTATATAGCGCAAGCGTATTACCCATGTAAAGGGAGACTAAACAAGGATGGCCCTTAAATACATTTTTTTAATGTGAGTTGAAGTTGTACCTCGCGAGATAAGACAATAAGATTTATTCTTATTGCCATGTATAACGTTATCTGTACCTCGCAATATGCTGACGGTATGACATTATTCGTTAAGGTCTTGCTGGGCCCATCGATTGATTTTCAGAACACCCGTTGTATTTAGTCCCTTATGCAAAAGAATATAAATCTGAAGCATATGTATGCGTATGTATTTTTGAAACCTTGAGTACTCAGTCTTAATGCTGTATGTTACACAGTGTGTTTAATCGTTATGGTTCAAATACATAAGGACAATCCGTGACTAGGGCAAATGTAATAAAACTGGAATTTTAATGTTAAATTGAAAAAGAAAAATATAACTAACTTGGAAACGATTGTGTCTGAGTGGAATAAGCCTGGTTTATCCATACCTGACTTTTTCATTCACACAAGGAATGTGTTTTCCTAAGGTGAGAAATAATAGCACAACTTAAAAATGGCAGGCAAAATATAATAGATATAATGAACTAGATATATATATAGATATATGTATATACATAGAAAGTTACTAGTCCGATAAGCGACACCCATAGTCATCTTCAGAGTGGACCTCAGGCTCGACACTGTCTCAAAGATAAAGATAAGTCAATGAGAACATTAACATGTGCATTCAATGTTTCGATATATATACCGGTATAAATATATATACGTTAATACTAGTATACACTGTTACCAAATCATCGTACATTTTGCTTTCGTATACCCTCGTGCCAGTGTGATTGCTTTTTAGAAGTATATCTGAAAAAGGATTGGGTATTTGTGACGATCTAACTCAAAACTGCTTCGGACATAAATACCACATGACTTCACAATATCATAAATTAATAAAAATTCCTGTGATTTGCTTCGAACACAGAAGAATACAAATAGAACGTTTTGTAGGGGATGTGATTGATATAAATGTTATTCTATTAACTTACGATGAACTGTTTAATAATGTGTTCTGCTTATATAGGTGAATAAAATGTATTTAACTGCGCTTCGAAACACGTTTTCAGAAAAGTGTTTAAACCAAATAAATGAAACTGGGCATTGCTTTTAAAAAATATTCACGGCAACATTGCAAATTAACAAATCATTGTCTAGTTCCTATCTCCCAAAGACATGCATTTGGACACAAATTTGATAGACATTAACCATGATTTCAAATTTAAGAATCAGCCGAAAATGTAACTAAACAGCTAAGGTAAATCGCCCTAAATAGAAACACTATTCCTATTATTATTTAATAAGCAGTAAGATAGTGCAGAATATCACTCTGATAAAAGTCGTATCGCCGCCATGGCGGAAACCACCGTCACTGATATTGAAAGGATGACTTTCACTCTAAATATCAGAGTTATCTCCCCTTTTAAAAATTTTAACATATTTAGTACTCAAGTTTCAAAATGGAATGCAATGAGAGTCATCTTAATATGTATTCTGATGTTTTGGGAAATAAAGCCCTGGAAGACGTGGATATTAATACAACCTAAGTCGTATTTATTAATCTCAGACGTTTTAAATCCAAATGTTTTCAATCCAGATGTTTTAAGCACAGGTGTTCGCATTCTATATTTAGTATCGGCACATTTCTCCGGTATAAACGAAATGGAAAGAACGGACAAATGTCAACACAAAAAAGACCAGCACAAGATATATTGAATTGGCAATGTATTTTGGGGTACACATTGAATAGCACACCGACAATCCATTACAATCAACTTAGTGATCCACAGAACCGCAGCTACTCGATCCACAACATCCAAAGTAGTCCGAATTTGTATTTTCACGAGTATATATTTTTTTTAAAGACTGAGGCACTATCTGATAAATGAAAGGCATGTGACAGATACAATCATTTTTTGGCTTTTAAGTTGTTTTGGAATGCAGTTTGTTTATTATAAATATCACATGTGTATGAAATTTTTTCGCTGGGCCATTCCACTTTCAAAAGGAAAAGGGGGCAGGATAGCTGCTAGCCCACCGAAATTCTAAAAGATAAAGGAACATAAAAAAAAACATGCAAATGTGGTATTGTTTCGATACAGATGCATTTCAAAATCCGTGTTGCAAGAAAAGAATAAGATTTGTTTTATTGATTTTTGTGATGGATTGCTCAAGTCAGGGGAGATAACTGTATTGAGAGGAAAATTCCTCGGCTGCGCAGTATAACATTGTGCCCATTAACCATTTATGATATTTTAGTACACGGGATTACATTGGATAACGATAGCGAAAGTCAAGTTCGCTTTCTCTTTACGTGAGGGTTTAATGCCGGCCTTTCAGAATAGCATTTGTTTTGCTATCACCTAGTCGCCGGCCTAGTGAATTGTGATATTTTGGAGCTTAATGTGTGATATTTGAATTAGAAAAACAGACGTAAGAAGCTATCCACGTGAAATCGCTTGGATCGCACAAAAAAGCATACACTAAAGCAATGGATTAACACAGGAACACTTATTATGGATTAACAACTTCTGGGTTTATTAGGACGACGTTTCAGTGTTTTTTCTTACACCGTTATCAAGTCAATGACAATTTTTGATTAACGTTGGATTTATATTCATATGTGGAGTAACTTCATGAAGCTTTCTTTCTTTCCCGTGTTGTTTGTTTTTAACCAGGGTGTTTACATTTTCAAGTAAGATATATGTGAACTTTAGTTCTGGGTTAAGGTTAATACTAACTGTAATCCTCAAACTAACCCTTATAGTAACTCTAAAGGACAACACAAAACCTAATCCTTAACCTAACCTACACCTTACCTTAACACTAACACTTAACCTGACAATGAAATTCACGTCATATTTTACATGCTGTTTTTAAAAATGACGTCGTTTTGGGGCATTCACTACATTGGTTAATCTGGTTTATGACCAAGCGAGCTGTACGTAAGTCATGGACCTCAGACTGCTTCCGGTTTTAATTAAATGGCGCAATACCATTATTAATTTGCCATAGGTCGTAATGTTAACGCTTTGCTCCACAGCGCACTCCCAAACTTTCGTTGAGCAAAAACCCTGGCACATACCTTAATCGGTCCTTTTGGAGTTTCGAGTTGCAATCTTGACAGGGCATGACCGGAGAAATTTTGAGTTACAAAGGCTTAAGTGTAAACAACAGCCCAATCACCCCTTCATCAAATGGTGATAAATACACCAAATGTGATATATTTAGGCTATAATGTTTAACTGACCGGAAGCCTCCACTCAATTACTTCACATCAATACCAAAAACTCCACCCCCAAAAAAATTGTAGATCCAGAACAAATAAAACAAGGCAACACACCATTTTAGTAAGAACTATATCCGAGGCTGGCTGACTAAACGGAAGTAAATAATGTTAGTCTTACGCCAAATGGGGGATGAGTTTGAAATTTGGACTATTTTGGATGATGATGGGATCGACACTCTTGTTTTTGTTCAGTTCCGGATATGATAAACTTTTTGTAAAAGGTTACGATTTTATTAAGAAAAAAAACCGGCCCTTTTTGTTGCCCCACATTCACATTATAGTCTACAGATATCATTTGCATTGCGCAGAATAATAT
>JAVFBW010012116.1:0-18999 GCA_034783835.1 Mopalia ciliata
GAACACCAGGGCAACAGAAAGCAACCTCTTTTCTCGCCTCTTACGATCGACTGAGGAAGCTGAGGGAGTATTCTGCAGGGCCATGGCCCACCCGCACCCTCACAGGACATGTTACATTTGAGTATAGATAAAATATAGACATAAGAAAATTTTGCGAACTTGAATTGATTTAGTGTTTAATGTCATACTTTGAGGTTATCCAACCACAAGAGATAAGATATGGCACTTTTTGAAGGAAACAAAAACAGGGGTCAATATTTAAATAATCAGTCATTGGTGTCAACTAAAGACACTTAGTGTTTGAGGTTTTAGCCTCCTACTCAAGGGTATTTCACTTATAAGTTGACAGATTGTGAACTTCACGCTGTTCCTTACCTAAATACGGTGGAAAACCAGGATAAAACCTCATAAAAAAAAAAACATGCCCAAATTACTGGAACAATATAATGTGACTCGACTCACCATGGACGGTACATAGAAGTATGATTAGTAGGCTGACATGCTAACCCCTAAAGTTATTGAATCAAACATATGTAGCTTACTTGGATGAATAGTTCTCCTCATCCAGGTACGAGGGATTATCTAACAGATCTTCCCCGGGGACCCGCCTCTTATGTGTCAGGTGACTGAGTGATGAGGGATGGTAGGATTCATTAACGTAACTGGGCAGACTCTTTTCATCATCGTCATCATCGTCAGCGACATCAACTCGACGAAATCTAGATGGTGTGTACTGCAAACAAAAAAAGACATTTTTGTTGTGAAGAAAGTCAATTTTGCTTGCGTGCTTGTCTGTTTGTTTGACGTTTAACATTGTACTCAAGGGTATTTCATTTATATGATTACAGATCGTCCATTTCACAGGATCCTTGCATCGTTATGGTGGAAAACCAGGAGGAAACCTCATAAAAACCAATCCAGCAATTGCCGGAGCCACATCATGAGGCTCACTCATATACCTGATGGACGACAGACAGACTTGATCCCGTCAATGGTAAATTTGACTAGGATAAGTAAATGTGTATCTATTAAAATTCTTTTCATTTAAAGTTTGATTTGGTTAGTTTGATTGTTTAATTGGGCTAAATATAGAATGTAATGGTATTTTCCTTATTTGATGATGGATTGTCCATTTTACACTGTTAAAAAGGTAAAATATAGGTAGAAAGGTATATTTCTGTACAGCCAGAGAAATTTCTACAGCCCATTTGGTTCCGGAAAATGTATGGTCGAGAAAAATATTATGTTCCCAAATTAATCTCAATATATTACTATTTTCAAAATATCTTAAATATAAAATATACATAAATTTAATATTAACAAAATGTAAATACAAGATATATAAAAAGTATAAAATATTAATATCTTATATTAAAAGAAATAAAGCTGTATATATATTATATAAGCAGAAACTAGGAGTAGAGCACCCGGATTGAGGTTTGATGAATTTAGGATTGAAACCTGAAATCCTAAAAATTTCAACAAAATTAGACAGAGGAAAACCAAATAATGCTCCACTCACTTGGTCGCCTGTGGAGCGATTTAACGAAGTATTATAAAACGGGTCAAGTTGCCGACTTGCACTCAAAGTCTGTACAGCACGTGGCGTTCTCTCT
This sequence comes from Mopalia ciliata, assembly GCA_034783835.1. Classification (NCBI taxonomy): domain Eukaryota; kingdom Metazoa; phylum Mollusca; class Polyplacophora; order Chitonida; family Mopaliidae; genus Mopalia; species Mopalia ciliata. The sequence continues at coordinate 1,617 of JAVFBW010012116.1, forward strand.
TCAAAAGAGTTTTCCAGCAACCTACGTGCACTGCGCTCAGTTATGTGATCTTCTTCAAACTCGCTGTCTTCCGTTACCAATGACATATCTCCAGGAAGGTTATCTTCCCCTTCTTCGTCGTCAGGCATTATGGGGCGAGGCAAAGACTGACCTAAATACACAAAAATAATATATAAAAATTAATAAATATAAATGTACACTGTCAAGACTGACCAAGTGAATAAGTGACTTTTATTAAATGCTAGGCTCAAGTTTATTTTACCTTTCTGATGGACGTGAATTACAGGAGTAATTAGCAAATGATAAGTATTATCTAGTCTTAAAAACATGTTAGAACCCTGTTCATACACCGCGCTTGCATAAATTAATAACAGACAGGGCAGGCCCCTTTTTAGTCCTGTTGGGCACCCAAAACCACCCACCAACTCCCCCATTCCACTTCCGTCCCTTCGCCCATCATAAAATTTGTTTTTTTTTTTAAGTGAAATATATCTTTCCTGGTACAAATTTCTGTTTAACAATTTATATTTATCTGTACTTGCACAGTTAAACAAAACAATTTTCAAATGTAAAAATAACTGTTCAATTATATTCATTCACAATGATCATGACTTTCGTCAGACTTACTAACTTTAACAAAAGTCCACATCAAAGGCTATTTATAGCTTGAATAATAACTCACGAGTCCCCGAAGTCTGTTTGTTTGTTGATTGGGGTCAAGGGGACAGGGGAACATTTCAACTCCTTTAGTACATAAACTACTAAAACAGAAGATTCCCAGGAGACAATACACAGACATAACACACAGACTGGCTTCAGTTTCAACGCAGCTTCAAGAGCAACAGAAAACTCCCGCCCATCACTCTGCCCAGTGCAATATGAAAGTTCCCTTCCAACACTCTGCCCAGTGCAATATGAAACTGGGCAGAAGTATAATACTTCTATAACAACGGATTATTCACTTCACCCTGTTCCTTGCCTTATTACAGTGAAAAAATGAGAGGAAACCTCATGAAAACCATACTGCGATTGCCGGAGCCACATCCTGTGACTCACTCATATACCTGATGGTCAACAGCTGGAATGGATCCAGTGAACAGGAGCAATGACATAAACTATCACCTTGTTTTGATCGGCTCTCTTCTTCAACGCCCAAGCCTTCTGCCTCAAATTCTACAGGTAAATAACTGCCAGCGTAGGAGGCGTTGTGAAGCATGATCTCCCTGTGGACGTCAAGTTTCTTCTGAAAACTGTCCTGTTGTCGACACAAATCCGTCTCTATCTGCTCCTGTAGATTGTGAATGTTTCTCTGATGCTGTTTGTACTGGGTCACCAAATCAGTCTGGTGCTGGTCTTCTAACAGTTTAAACATCTTCATCCAACTCGCCTGAAATACAGAAAACAACAACTGATTCGAATGGGGTCGGTGGGTGTTTAAACACAGTGGCATGGCTTAGGCAGGGGGGTGTCCTCTTGTCGACCCAAAACTGTAAAAATTCAACAGCCAGCTACTTAAATAATAAAAAGTGAAGCAGAATGCAGATTTTCGATGCCATACTTTTGATTTCTGGCTGAGTGACAAAGAGTCCCTACACCGTGGTATGCTCAAAGGTGTTTCACTGATACATGTACACTCCAGCAGTTATTGACACTAGCACAACAAACATTTTTGAAGTATTTTGCAAATGAACATTCAAAAGTTAACTTCCTCAAGTGATAGGGAAAGACTGCACTGTGAAACTAAAAACAAACTTCCCATAGTCAAAATGCCAGAAAATATGGGAACAATAATTTCATATTTATCACAAGAAGAACTGCAATTAAATAGAAACAGGGGAGTTTGTAGGGTGAATTTGGTGCTGGAAAAAATACTGGAACCCAAAATATAATCCACACAAAATGAAATTTATTAAATTTTGTAAAAATTACCCTGAGAAGCTATATACTGTATGTTAGATTATCTAACCAGATTTCACTTATTTTTTATACGAATTTTAATATGAATTTTTCAGATAGTATATTACCCAAAAATATGTCTTGGTTTACTTCAAGATAAGGAACAAATTGCAGCCTAAGCCTAACACATTTTAGGTACACATTATTCGACAAAATAAATTCACAGTATATTTAAGCAATTGTGCACTTGAATTACCTCAATAAAAATTTTAATTACATCTAGCTTTAATTTAGTTGCTGATAATATTAAAGTTAAATATATATAATACATGTATAAACTCTTAGTCATCTTTAGGAAAAAAATATAATTTTGCCTGAACTTGAATTGCTACATAAAAATATTTTGTCCTGTGCATTTTTCTGTTTTGTTTAATTGGTGTTTAACATCATACTCAAGGGTATTTCACATATATGATGACGGATTGTCCACTTCACACTGTAAACAGCCTTATTATGGTGGAAAACCAGAAGGAAGCCTCGTAAAAACCACCCCCGCGATTGCCGGAGCCACAACATGTGACTCGCTCATATACCTGATGGTCAAAAGGCGGACTTGAACCCGTGAACGTTAAATCGAAGCATGTTCAGTTCAGAACGCGCACTTTCTACCACTGAGCCACGGCTGCGGGCCTGCATTTTTCTGATACACATCGACACCATGGACATTGATTGGATGGTAACTTACCTGTTGCTCCTGTAACGTTCTGAAACCAGGAATTGGACCAGACCCAGTACTGGAAACTGAGGTTGATAAATTCTGTCGTCTAGGTGACACAGGGGCACTTCGATCGCCTAACCAGCGCTCAGCTCGGTACAGGGCAGACATATCAATCGGTTCAGAACTACCGGGCTCTACTCTTGTATTGGTTAAATGAGACTGATGAGTAATATAGTTCTTCCCAGCACGGTTTTCTAATGTATCTGTATATTGTAAACTCGTGTAGTTTGAATCTGCTGCCAGATGCTGATTGGTCCTTTCAGCCCAGCGGGCGTAATCAGAGAGGGGTTGGGGATCTGCAAAATTTCTGAGGTCCGACTCCGTTTCGTATACATAAACACCATCTCGGCTCTCTAACCCTGCTAATGCCTCGACTTCATCCCTATCATCAACAGAAGATCGGTCACTAACTGAATGCTGACTTCTGTTTAAGTCTCTTTGTACCTCCTTTGAAGAAGAGGTTTCACTGCCCGATTGATGAGACGGACTTTCAATGGCATTCTTTGATTTATCTCCCTCCTCGGCTGGATTGGACTCTTGACACCGAGACAAGTTTAAGTTGCCAAAGGTCAGAGCGCCATCTCTACTCTTATGAACGATCTTAAATCCTGCTTTCGTTGTCGGACTGACAGGTTCTCTTAACTGGGATTCATTACCCTTTGGGCATTCTTGTTGAACTTTTGAATCCGTCTGGGTGCTTAGAACATGTGTGTTAGCTCTTTCTGAAGTTTCTCCTGGAACACCGCCATTTTTTTTCTCTAATTCGGTATGTTTGGGGCTACCTGTATTTGGGGTTTTGTATTCTTTCGTCTCAATTTTGTCACCTTCCTCTGGAGAATGAGCCTCACATGGGGATTGCTGTTTTGCATTATCTTTACACGGTGTTATGTTACTTGTTCCTGCATCGCCTCCACCATCTTTGTTCGTTAGTTGATTACTTTGTTGTTTTCCACGACAGGTGACATGCTCACCTGTCTCCAGAATTAGACACTCTTTGACACCTGGCTCTACCTGTCGACACACTTTATAATTATCATAATTAACTGGATACTCCGGGTGAGAAGAAACGGCTCCATTTTGTAACTGCATTTTACAAATTCCATCCTCCTCCCCTACAACAACAGCATTGTCATGCTCATACGACTGCGCTACTTGCCCGTCCAAAGAATCTGTAAAAGAGTAGAGGCTTTGCGATGATTCGGTTGGCTGTGGAGCATTGTGGGTATGTAGGTCACCAGGTGCATGTGTACCGGTACGTAAATCTGAAGCATCATCCCCTCTGTCAGGCACGTACATGTAAATTCTTTCGTGGGTATTTTCAGAATCGTGTTTATGTGCTGCTTCGAGTGCGTTGCTGCAAACATGTGGATGGTGGTGAGGTGGATTATGCTTAAAAGCCTGATACTTATGGTGATGGTGCAAATGTAGGTCCTTTTGATGATCATGGTTTGGGTGATGTTGTTGTTGTTGTGCTTGGGCTACATTTTGTTGAGTACCTTTAGTATCACCTGGATGGCTGTTAACGATAAGTTTATCATTTTCACAGGACTGATGTTTGCCAACAGGTTCCTCTGCACTTTGCACTGGTTCAAGAGGATTTGTTTCGCCATGCTTTAAGCCATCACCATCTCCATCTTGGTCATCTTCAAGATCTCCCGTTACATTTTCTGACCCTTCAATGGAGCCTTTATGAATGTTCTCATGTTCTGCAGACGCAGTTGGTTCAAATTGGTTTGGAATCATTCCAGCAACTTCACCTTCTGCGCCAGTGGGTTCTATTGAACCCCTGTCTGAAACATTGTTCGCTTGAGGCATTTCTGTGCTTTTCTTTATACTCACTTGGGTGTCGTCACTTTGAAAACTGTCATCAGCAGACTGGTTTGTTTGAGTTTCTGCTGAAGAATTATTTGCTGGCATTTGAGCCTCATTTCCTAGACTGGGATCCAAAACAAGCACTTGATGACCATGTTGATTTCTGTTTTGTTCCAGGGTTTGATCAACCTCTGCATCAGCAGCATCACCCTCATCCGGTAAGCTATTGTCATTTGCTGAACTGTCAACCGTTTCATCTAAAATTCCATGTCCTTCTACCTCTACATCCTCATTGTCGTCAATCTCCCTAAAACTTTCTCCATCCCCCTGGTGGGGACCCTCTTCAACAGGGGAGCTTACTTTTGCATCACTGTTTTGTTTAGGTTCAGTCACAGGTTCCCCATCCCCATTAGCTCCACCTTCTAGCGGCCTGTAAGCATCTGACTCTGGATGATCACCACCACTACTCATAATGAAATCTAAAATGAAACATAAGATCTTCACTTTAAATTTTTATACAACAATTTTCTCTTTAAATTCTGTATTTTTTAATAAGTTATTCAAAAATATATTTCAGAAAAAATTTAGCATATTTTTCTCTCAAACTCTTCAAAACAGGTTACAAACAAGGACAACTTAGGTTTGTCTGTGTGGTTTTGGTTTCACATCGTACTCAAGGGTATTTTACTTATATGACGATGGATTGTCCACTTCACACTGTATGCAGCCTTATCAGGGTGAAAAACCGGGAGGAAACCTCGTAAAAAAACACCCCCGCAATTGCCGGAGCCACAACATGTGACTCGCTCATATACCTGATGGTCGAAAGGTGGACTCGAACCCATGAACGGTAAATCAAAGCATGTTCAGTTCAGGAAGTGCACTCACTACCACTGAGCCACGGCCGCAGGCTTCACTTATATGATGATGGATTGTCCACTTCACACTGTTCCTTGCCCTATAACGTTGGAAAACTAAACGGAAACCTTGTAAAAATCACCCCCGAGATTGCCAGAGCCACTTCTCGTGACTCACTCATATACCCGAGGGTTAACAGGCGGACTCGATCAGGACAACTTAGGACACCATGAAAAGACACCACAAACATTTTGACATATCATATGATAGTGTTGAGCCATAGTTCTGAAGGCATGAAGACAAAAGGAACCTCCCTCCAACATGTCCGCCATGATTCATGATTCCATGAATTAATGTTTTCCATTCATAAGACAGAATTTAAATCTCTTTCTCAATAAGAGACTATGCTTGAATCTTAAAATCTCATCAACCGTATTTGCACATCTGTGAATTTATAAGTTAAAAAACAAATGGCCATTATTATCATTCGAAAACTTTATAATGGATTCTGATGGCCTCTTTGTTTAGTTTTACAAAATGACACTGGTCTTAACCGTTGGATGTGTTAAAGGTGAGTTTTAGTGGATTTGCTGTTATGAGTTTGATTTTGCGAAGTATGCTTTCTATATTTCTCTTGTAGAAGGCGAAGCCTCAGAGTCAGACTGTCAACTGGTAGGCCTAACGAGAAGCTACAAGCCTAAGTGCCTGTGGTTTTAATTCAACAATTCATATAGCACAATTCAAATAGAAAAATACAAAAAACCTATGTCTTCGCTACTAAACGTCGACGAGATGAGGAAACCAAACTCATATGACATGTCTTACAGTTCAGTACACACCAGGTAAACAAACAAAACAACATCCTACAACAACAACGCTACGCAAAACAAATCCGCCCACATTCAATGATCTTTCCGATTCCACGAAATCAAATCATATGCATCTCACAAGTAATCCCATTGTGCATTTAATTTACCTACTGTGTTCGTTGGTGCGAGACAAATCAGAATATTGCTGATGGTTTATAAAATTTTGAAGCAAAACAAACTGACATTTCAGACTCGTCCGTTCAAACGAATTTGCGAAGTCTTGTGCGAACATGCGCGAGTCTGGCGCAATGTGCTGTTTACCGCGCGTACCAGAAAGGAATGTTTTTGTAAACGTCTGTCCCAAAATTGATTAATTTCACGGTAAGGGAAGACATATCGACTCTAAATTTTATACCGATTGTAAATTAACAAAAGCAAAACTTTGTTTTGTCGATTCAAAGTATATTCAATAAACAAAATGATTAGTATTGTATGATATTAAACTAGCGAACTGGGGTCAAAAGCAAGGGAGATAATTTGCCAATTTCGTCTGCTTTTTTGTTCCCCGAACAAGGAAGAAGACTGGCCGATCGTCCAGGACTCGTTAAACTCAGTGTCAAGTGTCAAACTGCCTCCGTATTTGAAAGGACATCCTGTTCTCCTAATTTTGGCTCTGATATCCGTCTGGGAATTTTCTAAGTTATTTTATTGGGTGTTTCCGTTATCTACTGAACATTAGATCTAAATTGTGATTGTCAGATTATTTGAGTGTTCCACAAGTGTAAAATCGTACAAGTTGTAGACAGAATTTGAAAAAAGCCAAACTGCTTGATCACAGAAAGTGTATGATTGTAAACCAGTTTAATTGTTAAGTTTGGGGGATATTTGATCTGTATCACCTATAAGCTTATACCAGTTATATAGGCCTAAGTCTTATAAGCTTATTGATAAGTTTCAAGATATAAGCTTATTTGATGATTGGTTAAGTATTAAATGTAGGCATACCGGTATGTAAAAGTTAAACTATGCTAATTATTATCTTTTTCTTATATTCTATTTCAGATTTCCTATGACTATTTTGTTGATGTGTGTCTTCAATAACTATTGAGACGTGTGTAGATTTTCACTCACTTGAGCTTCAATTGTCAGAGTTGAGCTAACTAGGAATTAAATCCGGTCTACACTGTATAATGTAAGTTATGACATAATATTTTTAGGTAACTTAGTATGGTCATTTACAAGTCAAATAATGTAGCAAGCGTTCACCTCATGTGTTCAATACAGTAACAGAAAGTGTACAAGTAACTAAATAGTGAAGGCGTAAATATCATAAATTTGAACGGGCATCAAAATTTCCGATACAAAAGTTCTATGGCTTGAAAAGTGGCACTCACAGCATTGACAAGGCAAGAGTATTAAATTAAAGACTGAAAATGAATTTGGGGAAAAGTTGTGTTCTATTGCCACGCTTTGGAAGACAGTCCTGTATTATCCAGAAAAGATATGGTGGGTTGTGCTGGATGATGCATCAGCCCCAAATAGTGAACAATGTCAACAGACAGACAGTTGAGTTTTTGTCAACATCAAGTTTTCATTCGAAGAATAGGAGAAGCGGACTTTGGGAATCCCCTCAGCAACTCTTTACTACACCCTTCAAAGAAAATGTGGCTAATTTATTTGGCAGACGAACAATTTCATATAAAACTTTTGACTTCCCAGTAACTGATTGTGGTTCAGTGTTAAACAATGGTGTGAGGATACAAGTGTTTAATAAACGGACACTTTTCAATCAATGGTCATTGGTCAAGACATCCAAAACTGATTTTATGAACATGTGCTGTCGACGATTTGTTTCCAAGAAAACCTATGAATTCCCAGAACTATTAGAGTCGGATTTGGAAGAGCAGTTTGTAAGAGGGAGCGGCCCTGGGGGTCAGTCTGTCAACAAGACGTCAAACTGTGTGGTTCTCAAACATCTACCTTCAGCACTCCAAGTTAAAGTAAGTAAGAGCTTGTAACAGTTATTGATTTTTATGTGCTTATTTCACTGGGCTTGGCAGTTGCATGGAAATTCATTCCTGCCCTGGAGCTCTGATAGCTAAAGGACAACACAAACATTGTCCTGTCATTGTCCTGGTACTCCTGTATTTGTTCTGTCTTGTCAGCAAAGGCGTAGGCAGAGGGGTGACCTCCCATCTTTAGGACACCCTGAATTGAACAACTGCCTCATTTGGACACATTGTTTTAAGAAACTTAAACATGCAAGAGATAAGGAAAAATTAGACAGGCAGATACCAGATGTCTATCAAGTAGAAGTATGAAACCAGCCATTACCCAGTCCCAACGGCATTGTGACTTTCTGGGGACTTTCATATTGCCATATGACTCATTGCGCAAGATATGGTGGATTTCATTCGTTTCACGCAGTTTGAATTTCAAAATCGACTGATGCATTATGGGTAAAATAGAGCGCTTGAAAAGCGGTAGAAACAGCGTAAAACATGATATACCCATGATTCCACATCCAATTCATGTCCTTAGTGGTTTCTCTATGTCTCGCTAGGGGGCGCTTTTTCAACAATCAGCACTGGTCTGCTCACAATGCCGTTGAGACTGGGTAATGACTGGTTAAATACTTCTACTTGATAGACTTCTGCAGTTACTTATTCTTAAATCTTAGTTGGATACGTAGTCAGACATGTCAACATAGAAGTACAATACCCTTAAGTACGTCATTCAACCAAATAGACAAACTTTTGCTTAGCAAGAAATCAAAAGTATGGTGTCCAAAATGACCATTCTGCTTCTCTTTTAAAGTAATTGGGTGTCTGTTTTAACAGTTTTCCTATCCCCTGCATGTTAAAAGTTTCTTAAAACCCCTCTGTCTAAGCCCTTGTTAAAAGGTATTCCTAAACGGGGTTTAAATCAGATTGAAAGTAACTGAATTACCAAGATTATACTATCTGTAAAATAAATCCCGTATTTTTCTGATTCCTAAAATGGTTTGATTCACTTACAAACTTGCGACTTTTAATACAAGTCATTCCTGTATTTGTTCTGTCTTGTCAGCAAAGGCGTAGGCAGAGGGGTGACCTCCCATCTTTAGGACACCCTGAATTGAACAACTGCCTCATTTGGACACATTGTTTTAAGAAACTTAAACATGCAAGAGATAAGGAAAAATTAGACAGGCAGATACCAGATGTCTATCAAGTAGAAGTATGAAACCAGCTATTACCCAGTCCCAACGGCATTGTGACTTTCTGTGGACTTTCATATTGCCATATATGACTCATTGCGCAAGATATGGTGGATTTCGTTCATTGCACACAGTTTGAATTTCAGAATGGACTGATGTATTATGGGTAAAATATAGCGCTTGAAAAGTGGTAGAAACAGCGTTAAACATGATATACCCATGATTCCACATCCAATTCATGTCCTTGGTGGTTTCTCTATGTCTCGCTAGGGGGCGCTTTTTCAACAATCAGCGCTGGTCTGCTCACAATGTCATTGAGACTGAGTAATGACTGGTTTCATAATTCTACTTGATAGACTTCTGCAGTTACTTATTCTTAAATCTTAGTTGAATAAGTAGTCAGACATGTCAACGAGGTTACGAGGTTTCCTCTTGGTTTTCCACCGTAATAAGGCTGTGTACACTGTGAAGTTGACAATTTGTCATCAGATAAGTGAAATACCCTTGAGTACGACGTTAAACACCAATCAAACAAACAAACAATCTATAGATACCAGTGACTTGGTGAATTCCCCTGGACCCTGGTGATGTCACTAGAATCACAGCTCATCCTTAATAAAAGTCAAATGTTCGAATTCCAATTTCTAATGAAATTCCAATTTTTTATGAAACAAGTTGCAAATCGTTCAGTGAATATTGGACTATTTTTAGATGACTTCTAGGTATCAACCATTGGGGAATACCTTTAATAATTAAGATAAAACATTTTAGTTTTTGGTACAGATCTTGTGAAGAGTGTTTAGAAAATACTAAGTGTAAGTTACATGTACAATTAGCAAGATATGTACGTGTCACATGTAAAGAAAGTGATGTTTGACCTTATTTATGATCATATAAATGTCAGAGATTAAATGCTCATTTATTGTGATGGCTTGAATACATGTATAGAAGTGATAGTTCCTTATAACAAAGGTCAGTGGGTCAAGTTACATTTAGGATTAAAGGCTGAGAGAATGTCATCAGGTGCACTATTGGCTTTATTATCATTTATTCTAGTAAAAACATCACGTGATGTTAAAGTGCCTGAACATGACAATATTGATGTCAAACGGAAAAAAGTTGAATTTATTGCATAAAAATTAGACCTAAAGTACATGATTTTAAAGATTTTTTTTAAACCGTATTTGCCGTATGTAGAATCTGGTGAGAAATTTTTAACCTGAAAATTATTCATGGCGAGAACTTTTACATTTTTTGCTAGGGGCACTGTTGCCCTGGTGCTCTCCAAGCCAAATGGCAATGTAAGTGATGTCATTGTATCATAGTATTAGTCAAAAAACAAGAAGAGGGTGTCCCAAATCACCATTTTTACAGAAACAGTGTCTCATTTTACTGTTCACCTATCTTTACTATGTTAAATTGAGTGCCGTTCTTGGGTGTCTCAAAGACACCAAGACACTCGTCAGGGCAGGGTTGGGGCCAATTATAATTGCAATTATCAATTACACATGTATTTTCTAAATTACAATTATGGTTACAATTGCACCTAAATCTGAAAATGCCAATTACAATTACGATTACAATTATACAGCCCCAGTAAAATTCAATTACGATAACAATTACACACAAATTTGAAAATGCCAATTACAATTACTATTACAATTGTACAACCCCAGTAAAATCCCAATTGCAATTACGATTACAACTAGAGGTTATGACCGTACGGACGGTTATATGGCTTTCAAATTTAAGCTCTTTTCTCTGAAAAAATAAAAGCTTCATTTCGCAATAATACTGCCCCTCTAACAGAATTAGAAAAACAAAATAAACAAAAAAATAATTTTATCTAGGTGGGATCGAACTGTCGACCTTCCGATTACGAGAAGAATGCGTTGCTATATGCGCTATCCGGAACGGTCAAGTGTTACTGGTTGAAAAATGTTGTGGTATATGTTTTACATGATGACACATACTGTTAGGATGTGATTTTGTAACTTTTGAACTTTTTATCCAAAGGGCACAATTTTCTCAAATATTACTTGTCTTCATATAAATAAACTACAATACTTATTACAAATCCGTATAATGAAGGATATTTTACTGTAAACGGTTATATATTGTTTTTGTCCGATCTGCTCTTCTATTTCAGCGGCCTCTTACTTTTTGTTGTAGTTCAATTATGACAATAATTTTAATTATCAAAAATCAAGACATATGTCTTATTCAATCCTATGTATTGCAAGATGGCGGATAGTAAAGACGTGTCTTGAAGACGTGCTCTTCTAAGGAGGTGGTGTGATAGCTCAATGTAACTACAAGATTGTATTTGTGAATGATATCGATGTAAATAGGACTCATCGTAAACGTGATAAAATTGTGTGGCCCAAAACGTAATATTATTTCAATTATTTGAGTTTTCGTTTCCCCCTTATTCTGGAAAAATTTTAACACTGCTGAAGGTCATCTGATTACAACAACAACGACAATGGATTTACCGGACCAACTAAGTGACACAGAAGCCAGTCAGTCAAGTCAACCCACCAAACCTGTGGCCTCTGCTAAAGGTAATGACCATAACTTTGCTACCCCTAGTACACGTCCTGTTAGACAACCGCCAAAACGTAAACCTGCTAAACCCTTAGCTAATCCTACACTTAAGAGGGCCAATTCTAGTCCTGACATTGCCAAACTTTTTGCCAAAGAAATAAATCAACCATCCTATGCAAACTTTGAAACTATTGTTGATTCAAGGATTCAAGCTAGACTTGACGATTGCGTTGCTAATGCTGTGCAGAAGGCACTACAGCCAATGACCGAATTAATAAACACATTCTCAACAGCTATGATCAAATTTGAAGCCCGTGACAAGCTTATCCAGTCTCAAGCTGAACAGATCTCAACCTTAAACAAGAAAGTTGACCATCTAAACGATTTTCTTCATAAATCCGACGAGGAAATAAAAGCCCTAAAATATGAAAATATAAAGCTCCACGACCGTGCGGAACAATACAGCCGGAGGGACAGTCTCAGAATAACTGGTTTAAAGGTATTAGATCATGAATCGACCGACAGTGCTGTCATACGTCTGGCAAAAGATCTCAAAGTAGCTTTGTCGACCGACCACATTTCACGATCCCATTACATTGGAAAGGATCGCAAACAAATAATTGTAAAGTTTGTCACTTATCGTAAGCGCCTTGAGGTAATTAGTGCTCGCCAATTACTTAGAAGTACTCCTGATTATGGTGGTGTCTACATTAACGAAGACTTAACGAGAATCCGTTACAACCTGCTCAAATCTGCACTAAAGCTTAAACAGCAAGGTGTCTATCATAATGTATGGTCACATGACGGGAACATATTCACCAGGAAGATAGAAGGTGGAGAGCGTCAGTTGATCCAGGACGAGAAGGACCTAAACATTACATGAATCCTAATCCACTGAGATTTGTGGACTTTTACAAGTGACAAGCTGTGATTTTGTTTCGTTCGCCAAGGAAGCCCTTGTTTTTCGTTATTCTAAAGTTTGCTTCTCTTTACTCTGTTTTCTTCATTTTCGTGATCGGTTTTGCCTGGGAGTTTGCCACAAACCGACCACCATCCAAACCTGTCAGTGCTGACAAATTACTTAATATTCAATGTGTGTGTCTTAGGGTGCCAGTTGGTTGGAAGAATTCAGCCTGCTGTCTTGCATAATTTTTGTTTTTCCGCTTCGCTGGCTAGTGTCATGATAGTATGAGCTATGGTCCGTTTGCGTTCTATTTTAACAGTCGTGTAAATGTCTGATTATGAATGTGGCGTCTTTCAGACAGAAATCCATTCGTCTCTATATTTGTTCACTTGTCTCTCACTCCATGATTGTAATGCAAATCCTAATACTGTCAAAAATGAATCCTCGTCGGAGGTCATGTTTCTGCCATGCCGATTTATCACATATTATGTATATTCTTATTTTTGCATCAAGCTTTCACCTATGGAACTTGGAAGTATAGGTTGTTGTTTTTTTTTTTTTGTTTTTTTTTGTTTTTTTTTTGTTTTTGTTTTTTTTTCATAAACCCGTTTTCCATGTCCTATATGTATGTGTGCATAGATTTTGTGTTTGTGTATATGTATGTGTATATACATTTATATATACATATATATGCAGGTATATATTTTAGATAAATGAAGAATAATAAATATATATGTTCATGTGTATGTTTAAACACATGTATAGCTGTATATGTTTAACACTCCTAATTTATCTATTATTTTTCCTGACCAATTCACACCCTGTATTCTGTTATTGCTTTGCACTGACTTACTTTTCCAGCATTTGTTTGCTCGTAACATATAGAGTATTTTCAATATAAATCATTTAAAACGTGAAATAAGGCCACCAGAAAATGGCAGTAACTCATTACATGATAGCAATGTCACGATGTTAAACCCCAATCAAACAAACAAAAACCGATTAAACCACCTCCGTAGTTACCTCCTCTCTTCTTAAACACCACAGTACAATGCTTGTTTTTACATATCAGACATTTTTAATGATTTACTTGTTATACTTTCCTCTCGAAACTCAACTAATCTTGTTTATTGAATTGAACTTTCCTCACTTTATAGGCTTGACCGCCCTGTTACTGCTGGACACAGCCATGTGGCTGTCTTTTTGCTACTGCTCTTATGAGTATGGATAGTGACCTTAGTAATTACCGTGCTGCAATCGGCCTATTCGGACTTAAATCTAGTCGTTTCCTTTGTAGTTTAAAGTACGACTCATCTTTTGAGCCATGGTTCCTGATCCTCAATCTTGTCTATTATCAATGTTTTCATTTTTTAAATCCGTTTTGTTTATCAATCTGTTTATTTGTTATGCACGTCATACAATTATTTCTAATTCTCTTATCGGGGGATGTGGAGAGAAACCCTGGTCCTAATGTAAACAAACCTTTATCTATTGTACAGCTAAACGTCAATGGTCTAAGAGATAAATTAAATTTGATATATGCTAATCTTTATAATTATGATGTCATAGCTCTTACCGAAAGCCACCTGACTGAACGCACTCCTAACGATGATATAATCTTACCGGGGTTCCATAATCCAATCCGTTGTGATCGTGATCTGGCTTGGGGTGGTGTTTGTATTTATATATCCAAATGTCTTGCATTCACCCACCATCCCCGGCTTGAACACAAAGATTTAGAATTGATCTGGGTAGAAATCCATACTAAGCAGCCTACTTTAATCTCAGTGTTATACAGACCACCTAATTCGCATGTTGACCTCTGGGAGACTATACAAGATAACATCAATGGTGCTTTTGACGCTTTCAACAAACACAACTTTATTCTCTGTGGCGACTATAATGAAAATCTGCTAAACCCTAAAGCGTTTCATCTTAAAAATTTAATTGCAAGTTGGGGTTTCACACAAATTTTATCAGAACCTACACGGCCTGCCTCAGGAACACTGCTGGACCCTATTATATGTAGTAATCGCTCTCTTATTGAAGACTATGGGACTTTGAGCAATTTCTGCAGTGACCACTGCCCAGTCTATGTTACCTTAAAATCTGGTAGTCCCAAATTACAAAAATACTGGAGGCAAATTTGGCACTATGACCAGGCTGACTGGGAACTCCTTCGAACAAGTTTAAAATCAGCAAATTGGGATTTTATATTCAACTCTGGTGCTATAAATGATGTTTGTACTGGTTTTTATAACACTGTTACTGATATCTGTAAAAAGTGTATACCCAATCGCCAAGTATGTGTTAATCCAAACGACAAAACGTGGGTAACCACTGAGATTAAACAACAAATCAAAAAGCGCCTGAAACTATTTCGTATATCACGAAAATATCCTTCACTTGCCAATAGAGCTTACAAAAAGCAAAGAAATTATCATTTAGTTCACCTAGCCAAAGAAAACCAAATAAACAAGATCATGATACTGTTAATAAAGCAAATGCTGCTCCGAATTTGCAAGTCTTTTTTTAAAAATAGTAATAGTAACTTTTCAAATATACCACCACTAAAAATTCCAAACGGTGCCTAAACAAAGCCAATCTCCTAAATGAGTATTTGCCATATCGACATGGAAATATCGACGTCCCTTACCTCGTCCCACTTAATGGACAGGAGCAACTCGCCTTGTTATGTGTGGAAATAAATTTAAAAAAGGTGATCCATCTACCGCCCAATATCTCTTCTTAGTTGTGTTAGGAACATTTTCGAGAGAGTCGTTTTCAAGCGGGTGTTTTGCATGGTGAAATAATCTCGTGTCAGTATGGATTTCTACCCAACACCTCAACTTTTGATCAACTCTTGGATTTATATTTTGATATAGGGCCTAGTCCATGCGCTTGATCCGGAGAAGGAGGTGTTTTTTGACATTTCCAAAGCATTTGATCGGGTTTGGCACCGAAGTTTCCTTGCCAAGTTACATTTCTATGGTATAAATGGCAAACTATTGTACTGGTTTGAAAGTTATCTTTCTAATAGACAACAGAGGGTAGTTTTGAATGGTTGTCGGTCTCAGCTTCTTAGTCTTACAGCGGGTGTGCCCCAGGGCTCTGTCATGGGGCCACTCCCCTTTTAAATCTATATTAATGATCTACCAAGCGAGTTACTTAACAATGTACGGTTATTTGCAGATGACACTTGTCTATATATAACGGCCGACAATGCATGACATAACATCATAGCTGAATCTCTTGCTAATGATATACCCTGGATTGCAACCTGGGCAAAACAATGCATTGTTTCTTTCAACGCTGCTAAGACTAAAGCTATGTTAATCTCAAGAAAGAAACAACCTTTAAATATCCACCTTTTTGTTACGAATCGATTCCTTTACCGAACTCACACAAACATCTCGGAGTTACATTTAATTGCCAAGCCACTTGGAACGAGCACATCGATAATCTATTACCTGAGGCAAATAAAAGAATTTCTATGTTCCGACGATTAAAATATGTATTAAATCGGCATAGCCTAGAAATATATAAGTCATTTATTAGACCACATTAGAATATGCTTACACAGTGTGGGATAATATAACTGAAGACCAATGCAAAGCCCTAAAATTTCTTCAGAAAGAGTGCTTACGCTGTAGGCCTATTACAGGTCTTACTAAAAGCGTACCCACTAAATTGCTATACGAAGAATCTGGCTTTATTGCACTACATCAGCGTCGTCGTCTTCACATACTGTGCCAGTTTTATAAAATAGTTTACCACGACGTTAATTAATCCAAACTTAAAAGTTAAACTTCCTAGGCTTGTAGGTCAACGAAATCCATCCCCAACTCGTTCTTACGTTAATTTTACTTCATAGGCTGGTCACACAGCCTCATTCTTTAAATCGTTTTTCCCAGCTACCGTTAGAGACTGGAACTCCTTGCCAGATCCGATCAAAAGCATACATCACTATGACGTATGTTGTCCTTAGAGCAAAGTGAATACGATGATCCACAACCATTATTCTGTGTGGCTCACGTGAGTTCTCGTTTTTATAAGATTATTATTAATATATACGTTGCGACAGCTGGAGTCCACAATGTTTTTGTGTTCGTTCAGACCTGTTGTAGCCTAGCATACGTTCAGCAGCAAGAAGCAGCGGAGGTCAACAGTATCCATCTATTTAAACCTTTACAAGATTATATTTATTTCGATATAGTTGTTTTTGAAGTGACCTGTAATTCTTTCAACGGAGTTTTGTCATGTTGGCAATAATTAAATATCTGATATGCTAAATGACAGGACAAAGTATCCATGCCATCTATTCGATGGAATACTATATTTTGTAAAACAAATGTATACTAAATGTTATATTTATCCTTATGTTACACAATATAAGCCTCGGCTTAACGTGTAAATATGAAATAAAGATTCATATAAATTTTGATAAAAATTAGATTATAGCATTCAAAATATGTTATCAGCTCTTAAACTCAAAACAGCTTTTTTTTTTATATGTGATAAATCAGCCAAGGATGTAACGCAGAGTAGCTCGGATTAATTCTCATATATATTTGATTACA